>JAWNNV010000477.1:0-55890 GCA_035044485.1 Scaptomyza reducta
CGTCTAGTCGGGATTTCTCGACTAGAGCCTTCTTACTTGTTTCTTTTAATTATTTTTTTTCGGTGCACCAACTAGTGCGTCGCGATCACGTTTTAAATTTGTTTTTCAGCTCACGACTCGACGGCGTGACAATTAGCAGACTGAACAAAAAATAGAGCGATCTAATATGGATGCACTTTTTATAGTATATATTTTCTTGTCCCTCTCTAAACGTAACTGGCTTTGATCGAAGATTTTATTGTTTTTCATTCCTTTCAAATGTTATACGGATATTTGATTTGATATCACTGCGCAACATTGTAGGGTTATCGGTTCGAGATAAGGGAAGTTTTTGTTCTTCTAGCGGTGACAAATATTTTAAGAGCCGATAGTCTAATCCGTGTGTTATCATTTCTATACCAAACAGAGCTTTATATGGCGAATTATTGATGCACCGAAAGATCTTAAGGCGCATGAGATTCCTGTGAGGTTCTGGTTCCAATCAGTTTGATCAATAAAAGATCAGGTAACTCGCTCCGCAGCATTACTCTGAGGCGAGTATAAGGCTGTATAAACATGTCTTATTCCAAACTTTGTAAGGAATGCGTTAAAATCATTTGCTTTCAACCGCGATCCATTGTCACTAATACAAACTTCAGGAACCCCAACTGCATGAAAAATACTATGTAGTAGATAATCTGGAATTTCTGCAGACGTAAACTTTTTTAAAGGTTGCAGCCAATGGTATTTGCTAAAGTGATCAACCATAATAAGAATACCAATATGTCCTCATTTGCTACGCGGATAGGGTCCTAGTAGGTTAATATATAAGCGCTAGAAGGGCCTGCATGTCGGACTAAGAGTACCCATGGGCGGGCGTAGGGTATAATTAGGTGACTTCATTTTCATACATATTTCGCACTGTCTTATATATTTTTGTACGTCACTTGCTAAACCTGGCCTAAAGAGATTGCGACGAATTTTCTCAATAGTGTTTTGCATAGCTCCTTGCGAAGAGACTAAACCGTCATGTGTTTTAACACCGCTGATCGGAAAGGTTCTGGAACCCATAACTTGCTCCAACTCGCCAGACATATTTTCTCTCTATATATATGACTGGTTCTAATCCAAGTTTGATCAGCTCTTCAAGGCGACATAACGCATCAGGAACAACATGTTCACTTTCTGTGCGATGGGAAATAGTAAACTTAAACTGTTACAGTTTGAAAATCCAACGAGCCAATCTTCCTGAGACATTTTGTTGGCGCATAAGCCAAACGAGACTCGAATGGTCAGTGACTACTTCAAATTCTTGAAGCTCAAGATAGCATCTGTACTTTTCTAGTGCAAGGATTACCGCTAAGCGTTCACGTTCCATAACGCTGTAGTTTTTTTTGAGAACGGTTTAACTTTTTTGACATAAATGCGATCGGTTGCTCGTGCTCAATACCAGATAGTTGAACTAATATAGCTCCAATTGCAACATCACTTGCGTCACAATGCAAAAAGAATTTCATTTAGAGCTCGTGCCAAGCTGCGCGTGACAGTACGTCGATTTTGCGACTACGGCTTGCCTGCAGCTTCTGTTTGTCGCTTTAGAGAACAATTTCCTACCACTAGCTATAACTGGGCTGTTTCAATGATCTGAAAACAACTTGGACAGTCTTTTTGAGTCGTCAGCCGAGTCTCTAGGCATTGGCTATGGTACACATGAACAAGGTGTGACATAGCATGGTTCTGTATTTATACTTGAGAACAAATTATACAGTTTTGTACTGCCTCAGTACTTGGCTGTCGAGCTCGTACAGGAGAACGTCTTGGTAAAATTTCTTTAAAAAAATTGTATTACTTTTACCCTGTTATGACATTTTATAGGTAAACATACACGGTATTAACTTAATCGGCCAGTTTTAAATACAAATAAGCAATTTTTTAACTGGGCTATTTCAACTAATTATTCAGATAACAAAAAATGGTTTAAGCTCTTTTTAGTTTTCAACAGTGTTATCAAAAAGCGGTACAATTTCGCTGTCGCATGATGTGCAGATCCAGCTTAAATTCAACATTCAATCTAACTTTATAAGCTAATAACCAATTTGATCATACTAGCGATATACTTTGGACTTTTGACTGTGTTTAACCAGTGCTACTCAAGAAAAAAGTTATTTTCTTAGCAATTGGCAGGATGTCTGAACTGAGCCAAATGCAAGAATCCAAAAAGCTTTGAGGAGTATTTTATATCTTTAACACAGTTTGTGTCCAAAATTAAAAAAAAATTTGTGCTAAGGTTGTATGAGCATCTTTACAACTATCAGTTGGCAACAATAGCTTTGACTTTTCTATCTCATACATGACCATTTAAGCTTTTGGCAAATAATCGAACTGAATCTAATTATAAGAATCCAAAACGACTCAAAAAATAATGTCATGTTTTTCAAAACATGGTTCTTCGGCCTGTGGCAATTCAAAGCAGGAATCCAATAAGCACCATAGATTATGAAAAAGTATACAAAATATATATACTCTTTACAAACCAGATGTGTACGTCTCTGTAACGTAAGCCTTCAAACTTTATCTCCCCATCCGCAATATTACGGCCCTACTAAAGTCAATAGCCTTAAACTTGACGTTCACAAATTATGTAACCAAACACACAACACACAGTTGGTAGCAAAAACTTATGTACGGCTTCACCTAAAAAACGAGGCTCCACACATTTGGTTCAGATGCCCCACACAGTTGGGCGCCAAAATTTTACGTAACCTTTGCCAACGTACTGACCAAAAGGTTAACGGATTAGTCAATCGCACTCTCGCTTACAAAATTTTATTATGGATCCCTACGGAAACTAAAGAAAAAAATTCGCAAAAATAAAGAAAAGAAAACAAAAGGAGGCAGCTATACGAGCTGTGGCTCACGGACCGATATGCTTAAAAAAAATGGGTGACTTCTCTTATTAACTGGCTTTGGGGGTGTCTTAATTTGGTGGTTGACAACCGCCTTCTATACCCTACCCAACCATGGACTTTACTAGCGGGAGGTTTTTAACGACCCCTAAAACAATTAGGTTACTACCGTTTGTGTTACAATGTCAATAGTACTAAATCAATTTAATCGTGCATATTCGAATTTATGATAAAATAGAAGAATAACAAATTCCGTTTCATTATACTCATGATAGATTCGTAATTTATTTAACAAAGATTTCTCGGTAAAAATATATCATCATAAAAAAACAAGCTTTACATTACAACATATAAAAATAAGGTAACTTCAAATAACAATTTTAATACTTTAACTAATTTATTAGTGTATGCCTATAATGGTTCTAACGAATACATGTTTAACTAGCAATAATTTTAATTACTATTTGGATTTTGATTACATTTTACTTCATGTGTGCGCTGCAAAAACATTTAACGATCCCGTTTAATTAATTGTATTTTTTTTTTTTAAATTGTGATTTTCTGCAAAAAAATGTTATTTTTTAATTGTTTTTTTTTTCCTTCGCTATTTACTTGTTCTGAAATTAGTCAACATGTCAAAAAAAACAAACAAAAAAGATAGTTGCTGCTTGCTTTTGATGTTGCTTTTGATGTTTGTTATTTTATTTTTTTATTGATACTTTAATTTATTTTGTCATTTTACACATTTGCTAATCAGCTGTATGTTTCTAATACTTATACATCTCTAATAAAGATAACGAAGATATAAAATACGTAAGTAGGTGTGCTCTACATACAGATTAGGAGAGAGCTACTTATGTAGTTTAAGAGGGGGTCGTTTTCTCTTTGTTAGTATAATTTTTCACTGCACTCATTACCGTATCTATAAACTAATACACAGTTTTAAAAAAAAACATAAAAATATAAAGACTTTGCATATTGTGTTAAACTTATGATCTTCCTGGGTTGTTGCCTTCTCTTTGGGTACGAACAAATGAAGCTGATCCGGGGCTTTTATTGACTGAGCAGGCCATGCAAGGGCGAAGAGCACGAAAATTGCGCTTGCTCATGTCAGCACTGCGATTGAGAGCGGCGATACACTGTACGAAATTCGGGACGGGATTTGGTCCAATAATATCATTGACCGACACTGCTAGACCTGCGTTGACAAACGCATGGTGATGTTGATGCATCTTTAAGCTTGAGGTCACTTATAGGTCATGGCTATCTGCTCATGTCGTGCAAGTGTTCTTGTCGATAACTTCGTATATTTGTTTGTTCTTATTTGGGTATTTATTTTGTCTTAAACACTACGCCATTGTAGTATATTTTATTATTAGCGTTTTATTTCCGTTTTTTCTTCTTTTAATTATTTTTTTTTCGGTGCACCAACTAGTGCATCACGTTTTAAATTTGTTTTTCAGCTCACGACTCGACGGCCCGGCGTGACAATTAGCAGACTGAACAAAAAAGAGAGCGATCTAATATGCACGCACTTTTTATAGTATATATTTTCTTGTCCCTCTCTAAATGTAACTGGCTTTGATCGAAGATTTTATTGTTTTTCATTCCTTTCAAATGCTAGACGGATATTTGATTTGATATCACTGCGCAACATTGTAAGGTTATCGGTTCGAGATAAGGGAAGTTTTTGTTCTTCTAGCAGTGACAAATATTTTAAGAGCCGACAGTCTAATCCGTGTGTTATCATATCTATACCAAACAGAGCTTTATATGGCAAATGATTGATGTACCGAAGATCTTAAGGCGTATGAGATTCCTGTGAGGTTCTGGTCCCAATCAGTTTGATCAATAAAAGATCGGGTAACTCGCTCCGCAGCATTACTCTGAGGCGAGTATAGGGCTGTATAAAAATGTCTTATTCCAAACTTTGTAAGGAGTGCGTTAAAATCATTTGCTTTCAACCGCGAGCCATTGTCACTAACACAAAATTCAGGAACCCCAACTGCATGAAAAATACTATGTAGTAGATAATCTTGAATTTTTGCAGACGTAAACTTTTTTAAAGGTTGCAGCCAATGGTGTTTGCTAAAGTGATCAAGCACAATAAGAATACCAATATGTCCTCTTTTGCTACGCGGATAGGGTCCTAGTAGGTCAATATATAAGCGCTAGAAGGGCCTGCATGTCGGACTAAGAGTACCCATAGGCAGGCGTAGGGTATAATTAGGTGACTTCATTTACATACATATTTCGCACTGTCTTATATATTTTTGTACGTCACTTGCTAAACCTGGCCTAAAGAGATTTCGACGAATTTTCTCAATAGTTTTTTGCATAGCTCCTTGCGAAGAGACTAAACCGTCATGTGTTTTAACACCGCTGATCGGAGAGGTTCTGGAACCCATAACTTGCTCAAGCTCGCCAGACATATGTTCTCTCTGTATATATGACAACATGTTCACTTTCTGTGCGATGGGAAATAGTAAACTTAAACTGTTACAGTTTGAAAATCCAACGAGCCAATCTTCCTGAGACATTTTGTTGGCGCATAAGCCAAACGAGACTCGAATGGTCAGTGACTACTTCAAATTCTTGAAGCTCAAGCTATCATCTGTACTTTTCTACTGCAAGGATTACCGCTAAGCATTCACGTTCCGTAACGCTGTAGTTTTTTTTGAGAACGGTTTAACTTTTTTGACATAAATGCGATCGGTTGCTCGTGCTCAATATCAGATAGTTGAACTAATACAGCTCCGATTCCAACATCACTTGCGTCACAATGCAAAAAGAATTTCTTTGAAAAATCTGGATTTTTGAAAACAGGAGCAGTTGATAAAATATCCTTCAATTGATCCATAGCCACATGGGCTTCAGGAGTCCAAATTAACTTTTTCTTGTTTTTCAACAATTCGGTAATTGGACAAGCAAGCTCTGCAAAGTTTACAAACTCCAAGAAAACCACGAATCTGTTGGCCAGTTAACAATACAAAATATTTTTCTGGAATCAGTGGAAATTCCTCCGCAGCTAATAGTATAACCTAAATAATTGATACCGTAACACAAAAGCTACTTTTTTCAATATTTAGTGTTATATTAGCTTTTCTAAACAGATCGGCCAGTCTAATCAGAACCGCTAAATGTCTTCGGATACGATACAAATATCGTCCGGAACAGTAAAAGCTGTCAAAGGCTTTGACTCCTCGTCCAACTTAATTTGCCAATAGGCATCTTTTAAGTCGAGCTTCGAGATTAAATTTTCCTTGGGCAAACGAGCTAAAATTCCATCGATGCTGGGTAACGGATATGCATCTTTTCCCTTTTATTTTATTGGGCTTGAGAACTAATCTCATGGGTGAACTCCAAACTAATTGAAGGTTCAATAACATCCAAAGAGAGCATTCGATCAATCTCCGTAAACAAAACCTTTTCGACCGCGGGACTGACAGGGTAGAATCGTTGTTTTACTGGCTTTGCATCTCCGATGTCAATATGATGCTGAATTAAATTCGTGCGACCCAAGCCAGTATCACAGTTGGGAAATAGTTTTTTTACTACTTCAACCTGTTGCCTTTGCAATAAAGTTAAAGGATAGATATCCTCTGAGCTATCAGTAGTCTGGGGCAAATCTATGGAATGAATTATTTTAGGTGCAAGCTTTAAAATTCTCCTGAAATCTATGCCAAGAATCAGTTTCTGTTGAATTGAGGGGATCAAGTAAAATTGCATTGGTTTCTGAACGCCGTTGTAGGTCAGTAAAAACTGTAAAACTCCAAAACCGTATGGGATCGACCATCAGCAGTTTTAACATATGATGCACATGGTGTAAACTCTGGGCATTCATTCAAATTTTCTTTCGCTAAACTAGCAACTCCAGCATATCCAGTATCCAATAATCCAAGTTCTTTAAACTCAAGAAAAGAGACTTCCGCATAACTTCTTAAATCATTCTTATTATTTACTACAGCAAACACCAATAATCTGTGGTTGTTTCTTATATTATCATAATAACCTCTAATTCTTACAGCGTTTCTACTTGTTTTCACAATTTCATTGGGCCTTACTTCCGTGAAAATCTTATGCCGAATTTTTTTATAATTTTGTAACCGATCAATATATGACTTTTTGTAAGTTTGCTGAGACGCGTCTTGCCTCCTTGGTGAGACTTGTGTTGTCTGAGAAATCGTGATTTTATTTTCATTTATGTGAAATTTTATTTCGACGGGGGTATCCTGGTGATGTTGGATGCACCCTGTATTCGGTTTTCCGTTTTGCGACGGATGCATTTTTGACATTGGGGCTTATATACATTTGGTTCCTCACAACCATAACAAAATATGCGGCGTTCTGCTAAACAGTCTTGCCACACGTGTCCTATGATGTCAGAATTCCACAACACGAGCTTTGCGTGCAAAGCGCGAACTGCTGCAATTTCTATTTCACTTTCAAGGTCTTCTTGATTATTATATTGAGGATCATTTATTTCCACAGAGTGTACCGTACGACGACATATGGGTACTTTCGCTTTTGTACTTTCTACACATGAACCTATTTAACGAGTTAGATTTTCTAGTTTTCAACTGACTAATAGTTCTGATTGGCTTATATAATAACTGTTGATGAGTTTCGGGTTATTTTTAAGAATTTCTAGAATTTCGTCTTCGTCTATTTAGACTGATGAGTTATCCATCAACGCTGCCACTGCATGAAAAAACATTGCAAACGTCTCTCCTGACTTTTGCTTTCGTGCACGAATACGTTCTTTGCTAAGAAACTTCGATGTATAGTCTTTATACTGTTGTCTTAGGCACATACAAAAATCAGACCAGATAATACGAGATACTCTTATGCGATATCTCTAAAACCTCGTCTCCCTCGCCTTTTAGAATTGGATTGTACAGCAGCAGGATTTGAACTATTACTACTGTTCCGTACATATCCTTGCAGGTTATGACTCTGTGGTTCTTCATTTAGAGCTCGTGCCAAGCTGCGCGTGACAATACGTCGTTTTTGCGACTGCGGCTTGCCTGCAGCTTCTGTTTGTCGCTTTAGAGAACAATTTCCTACCACTAGTTATAAGTGGGCTGTTGCAATGATCTAAAAACAACTTGGAAAGTCTTTGTGAGTCGTTGGCCGACTCTCTAGGCGTTGGCTATGGTACACATGATTACAAGGTGTGACATAGCATGGTTCTGTATTTATACTTGAGAACAAACTATACAGTTTTGTACTGCATCAGTACTTGGCTGTCGAGCTCGTACAGGAGAATGTCTTGGTAACATTTCTTTAAAAAAATTCTATTATTCTATCCTTTTACCCTGTTATGACATTTTTTAGGTAAACATACACGGTAGTAACTTAATCGGCCAGTTTTAAATACAAAGAATCAATTTTTTAATTGGGCTATTTAGATTAATTATTCAGATAACAAAAAATGGTTTAAGCTCTTTTTAGTTTTCAACAGTGTTATCAAAAAGCGGTACAATTACGCTGTCGCATGATGTGCAGATCCAGCTTAAATTCAACATTCAATCTAACTTTATAAGCTAATAACCAATTTGATCATACTAGCGATATACTTTGGACTTTTGACTGTGTTTAACCAGTGCTACTTAAGAAAAAAGCTCTTTTCTTAGCAATTGGCAGGATGTCTGAGCTGAGCCAAATGCAAGAATCCAAAAAGCTTTGAAGAGTATTTTCTATATTTAACTACTTCAACCACAGTTTGTGTACAAAATTAAAAAAAAATAATCTGTGCTAAGGTTGTATGAGCATCTCTACAACAATAGCTTTGACTTTTCTATCTCATACATGACCCATTAGTTTAAGCTTTTGGCAAATAATCGAACTGAATCTAATTATAAGAATCCAAAACGCCTCAAAAAATAACGTCATGTTTTTCAAAACATGTTTCTTCGGCCTGTGGCAATTCAAAGCAGGAATCCAATAAGCACCATAGATTATGAAAAAGTAGACAAAAATATATATACGGACAAAAATATATATCACGGACCGATATGCTTAAAAAAAAATGGGTGACTTCTCTTATTAACTGGCTTTGGGGGTGTCTTAAGTTGGTGGTTGACAACCGCCTTCTATACCCTACCCAACCATGGAATCTAACGTCACCAAAAACAATTAGGTTACTACCGTTTATGTTACCATGTCAATAGGACTAAATCAATTTAATAAATTGTGATTTTTTGTGGACTTATCAATATGAAAAAATGTTTTTTTTTATTGGTTTTTTTTTCCTTCGCTATTTACTTGATCTGCAATTAGTCGACATGTCAAAAAAAAAAAAAAAAAAATAGTTGCTACTTGCTTTTGATGTTTGTTATTTTATTTTTTTATTGATACTTTAATTTATTTTGTCATTTTACACATTTGCTAATCAGCTGTAATTTCTAATACTTATGCATCTAAACAAGATAACGAAGATATTAAATACGTATGTAGGTGTGCTCTACATACAGATTAAGAGAGCTACTTATGTAATTTAAGAGGGGTCGTTTTCTCTTTGTTAGTATAATTATGCACTGCACTCAGCCGTACCTATAAACTAATACACATTTTTAGAAAAAATCATATAACTACAAAGACTTTGCATATTGTGTTAAACTGATGATCTTCCTGGGTTGTTGCCTTCTCTTTGGGTACCAACAAATGAAGCGATCCGGGGCTTTTATTGACTGAGCAGGCGAAGTGCACGAAAATTGCGCTTGCTCTTGTCAGCACTGCGATTGAGTGCGGGGATGCACTGTACGAAATTCGGGACGGGATTTGGTCCAATAATATCATTGACCGACACTGCTAGACCTGCGTTGACAAACGCATGGTGATGTGGATGCATCTTTAAGCTTGAGGTCACTTATAGGTCATGGCTATCTGCTCATGTTGTGCAAGTGTTCTTGTCGATAACTTCGTATATTTGTTTGTTCTTAATTGGGGTTTTATTTTCTAGTATATTTTATAATTAGCGTTTTATTTCCGTTGTTTTTTCTTTTAATTATTTTTTTTTCGGTGCATCAATTTGTTTTTCAGCTCACGACTCGACGGCCCGGCGTGACAATTAGCAGACTGAACAAAAAAGAAGAGAGCCATCTAATATGGATGCACTTTTTATACCCTTAACCCATTGAAAATGGGTAAAAAGGGTATAATGGATTTGTGCAAAAGTATGTAACAGGCAGAAGGAAGCATCTCCGACCCCATAAAGTATATATATTCTTGATCAGCATCAACAGCCGAGTCGATATAGCCATGTCCGTCTGTCCGTCCGTCCGTCCGTCCGTCCGTCTGTCCGTCTGTCCGTCCGTATGTATGAACGCGTCGATCTCAGAGACTATAAGAGCTAGAGACTCCAGATTTGGTATATAAGCTCGCCTAATCCCTAGGCAGTACAAGTTTGTTTTAGATTTTCGATAACTCTTCCCGTTTCCGATATACACATGTAATCGATAACAACAAAATCTTCAATTTAGAATACTTTTTGATACAGTTTGAAAGATTAGACTAAATAAAGACAACATTTGAAAATTTGATTGAAATCGGCTGAGAAACACTGGAGATATGGATTATTGAAATTAAGAAGGTATGCCCTATACGCGTATACATACAGCCACTCACACATACTTGCAAGCACTGACTGTATGCGTAAATTATAGGGTTAAGGGTATAGTCTAGTCGGATTTCTGACTAGAGCCTTCTTACTTGTTATAGTATGTATTTTCTTGTCTCTCTCTAAACGTAACTGGCTTCGATCGAAGATTTTATTGTTTTTCATTCCTTTCAAAGGCTAGACGGATATTTGATTTTATATCACTGCGCAAGATTGTAAGGTTATCGGTTAGAGATAAGGGAACTTTTTGTTCTTCTAGCAGTGACAAATATTTTAAGAGCCGATAGTCTGATCCATGTGTTATCATATCTATACCAAACAGAGCTTTATATGGCAAATGATTGATGTACCGAAGATCTTAAGGCGCATGAGATTCCTGTGAGGTTCTGGTCCCAATCAGTTTGATCAATAAAAGATCGGGTAACTCGCTCCGCAGCATTACTCTGAGGCGAGTATAAGGCTGTATTAACATGTCTTATTCCAAACTTTGTAAGGAATGCGTTAAAATCATTTGCTTTCAACCGCGATCCATTGTCACTAATACTTCAGGAACCCCAACTGCATGAAAAATACTATGTAGTAGATAATCTAGAATTTCTGCAGACGTAAACTTTTTTAAAGGTTGCAGCCAATGGTATTTGCTAAAGTGATCAAGCACAATAAGAATACCAATATTTCCTCTTTTGCTACGCGGATAGGGTCCTAGTAGGTCAATATATAAGCGCTAGAAGGGCCTGCATGTCGGACTAAGAGTACACATAGGCAGGCGTAGGGTATAATTAGGTGACTTTATTTACATACATATTTCGCACTGTCTTATATATTTTTGTACGTTACTTGCTAAACCTGGCCTAAAGAGATTTCGACGAATTTTCTCAATAGTTTTTTGCATACCTCCTTGCGAAGAGACTAAACGATCATGTGTTTTAACACCGCTGATCGGAGAGGTTCTGGAACCCATAACTTGCTCAAACTCGCCAGACATATGTTCTCTCTGTATATATGACAACATGTTCACTTTCTGTGCGATGGGAAATAGTAAACTTAAACTGTTACAGTTTGAAAATCCAACGAGCCAATCTTCCTGAGACATTTTGTTGGCGCATAAGCCAAACGAGACTCGAATGGTCAGTGACTACTTCAAATTCTTGAAGCTCAAGATAGCATCTGTACTTTTCTACTGCAAGGATTACCGCTAAGCATTCACGTTCCGTAACGCTGTAGTTTTTTTTGAGAACGGTTTAACTTTTTTGACATAAATGCGATCGGTTGCTCGTGCTCAATACCAGATAGTTGAACTAATACAGCTCCAATTCCAACATCACTTGCGTCACAATGCAAAAAGAATTTCTTTAAAAAATCTGGATTTTTTAAAACAGAAGCAGTTGATAAAATGGCCTACAATTGATCCATAGCCACTTGGGCTTCAGGAGTCCAAATTAACTTTTTCTTGTTTTTCAACAATTCGGTAATTGGACAAGCAAGCTCTGCAAAGTTTACAAACTCCAAGAAAACCACGAATCTGTTGGCCAGTTAACAATACAAAATATTTTTCTGGAATCAGTGGAAATTCCTCCGCAGCTAATAGTATAACCTAAATAATTGATACCGTAACACAAAAGCTACTTTTTTCAATATTTAGTGTTATATTAGTGTTGAGCTATTGAGCTTTTTCAATAGCTATCGAGTTTTTCAAAATAAAATAAAAAATGCACGAAATTTGCATTAATATAAATATAGTTTATTTGCCTTCGTGGCCAAACTTAAAACGAGTTAGAAATGTTAAATGTTAATAATAAGCTCCGAAATGAACTTATTATCTACCGAAAATGCAGCTGCTGTTGCTGTTGAAATTAACACAAACACCTTTCGCGATCAAAAAACGACTGATTAGCTGCCGAATTGCAGCGGCTGTTGCTCCCCATCGGGGAGTCTTCCTCTCTCTCCCTCTCATATGCAAAACAAAGTTATTGTAGTTACGTTAGACTTGCTCTTATGCTGCGCAGAGCATAACTTATCATACGGTTAAATATTTAAGAGCGAAACTAATTTAGTGGTTGTTTGGTGAGGAGACATGCGTAACCAAACATTCTCCCCCCGTTGAAAGACACGGGCTTTCAACAGCATCCTCCTTCGGAAGCGCACACAACTTGCGCACAGCTCTCTTTATAGTTCCTGTTGACGTTTTGAGAACAGCTACCCGGGAAACGCCGTCAGCACCAGCAACAAGCTCGACCACACGAGCCAGCGGCCATTTAAGGGGTGGCAAGTTTTCATCCTTTACAAGGACCACATCATTTATGTGAACGCCCGGGTAAGCTGTTCTCCATTTGGACCGTTGCTGAAGAAGCGTTAGATATTCGTCACGCCAACGACTCCAGAAAATTTGTTGATAATAGGCTATACGCTGCCAGCGATCTAGGCGGCTAACGTTTAGCTGGGTTACATCCGGCTCCGGATAAATTGCCAGTGGCGCAGTGCCAAGGAAGTGCGCAGGAGTTAACACATCCAGATCTGCAGGGTGCTCTGAAAGTGGAAATAGAGGTCGAGAATTTATTATTGCCCCAATGTGGCAGACGAGTGTGCGCAGATCATCCAGGGGCAAAACCGAGGGTCCGACCGACCGATAAAAATGGTATTTTGCTGTCTTCACAGCTGCCTCCCAAAGTCCACCAAAGTGTGGGGAGCGAGGTGGGATGAATTTCCATTCAATGTCGTCAGAGACACAAAACTCTCGTACAGAGTCGATGTGCTTCTCGCTGAGGAAGAGTCGCTTGAGCTCAGCCAGGTCATTCTTGGCTCCGACGAAATTTGTCGCATTGTCCGACCATATGCGAACAGGTTTGCATCGAGTCAGAATGAACCGCTTAAGCGCATTAAGAAAGGCTGCTGTTGACAAGTCAGGAACCAGTTCAAGATGCACTGCCTTTGTTGCGAAGCAAATGAAGACCGAGATGTAGCATTTTACTGGTCCTTTGTTACGAATCTCGCTCTTGTAGTAAAACGGTCCACAGTAGTCCACTCCAGTGACAGCGAAAGGATGCGAGCCGCGAACACGATCGCGGGGAAGATCCGCCATGATTTGCTCAACAAGGACCGGTTTAGCTCGAAAACACATAATGCATTTTGCTGTTACGCTGGAGACAGTCTTACGCCCCCCAATAGGCCAATAGTGGAGCCGAATATGCGCAAGCAGAGAACGAGGTCCGGCATGCAGCTGACGCCTGTGAAAATGCATGATGATGGCGCGTGTGACAGGATGATGGCTCGGAAGTATAATGGGATGCTGCGCATCGAAATCCAGATTCGAGTGCTTTAGACGGCCACCAACACGAAGAAGTCCAAACTCATCGATGAATGGGTTAAGCGAGGCAATAGAGCTGGATGATGCGATCGTCCGTCCGTCTTGAAGAGCCCTATACTCATCACTCAGATTCGCCTTCTGGATGCTCCGCAAGAGTAGCTGAGTGCCCTTGTGTATCCAATCTACTGTTAGACTGGGATGCCTGATGCGATTTCGAAATTTATAAATATATCCGAAGACACGACGCAGGTTATGAAAAGAATTTGCAAACTTGCATCCTAAGCTGACATCCAAGCATCTAGGGATGGCAACTAGCACCTTTTGCCGCAGCTCAGGAAGCGTAC
Organism: Scaptomyza reducta; assembly: GCA_035044485.1. Taxonomy (NCBI): domain Eukaryota; kingdom Metazoa; phylum Arthropoda; class Insecta; order Diptera; family Drosophilidae; genus Scaptomyza; species Scaptomyza reducta. The sequence continues at coordinate 14,155 of JAWNNV010000477.1, forward strand.
GGGCCGGTAAACATGATGCGGGCCAGTCGAACTCTCCTTTTGTTAAGAAACCGGGACCATGAGACCACAACGATGATTCTAAAAGGTCGCTGGGAAGAGCTCCTCTAGAAAGAATGTCTGCCGGGTTGCATTCCGTCGGTACGTAGCGCCATTCCATTCCTGTCGTTAGCTCCTGTATTAAAGATATGCGATTAGCCGTGAACGTTTGGAAACGTGAAGGCTCATCTCGTATCCAGGATAAAACAACTGCCGAATCCGACCAACAATAGTATCTAGCGTTAAATAAATTCATGTGAGCTACTTCGCGAATAAGTTGAGATAGAAGTGAAGCAGCAGATAATTCCAACTTGGGTACTGTGAGAGTTCGTAAAGGTGCCACTCGAGACTTAGAGCACAACAAATGAGCTATGCGCCGTCCCTCTGTTATGGATACAACGTAAATGCATCCACCGTAAGCCTCAATGCTCGCATCACTAAAACCATGAACTTCGATGATGCCCTTTTGAACAATGACCAGTAGAGGGAGTTTTATTTGCTCTGTGTTGCAAATATCTGCACACAAGTTGTTCCAAGAACAGTGCAAAGAAGCAGGAAGACTCTCATCCCAATCCAACTGCTCTCTCCAAATGTGCTGCAGAAAGATCTTGGCCTTGGCTACCACGGGTCCGATAAGTCCAAGCGGGTCAAAGAAACGAGCAATGGTAGACAGCACCGACCGTTTGCTAGGCTTTCCAGGCGCTTTCATAGGCGAAAAGTTGAACAGAAGGCAGTCAGAGGCTGGATCCCACGCAAGTCCGAGAGTCTTCGTGATATCCGTGCCATCGTCAAATTTTAGAAAGGTCTCCCTCTCCTCTTCAGGAACCTGTTGAACCACGCGAGGATCGTGGATCGAGGATCGGAGCACCACTTCCTAAGTTCAAAGTTTCCCTTTCGAAGCAGACTCCATGATATGAACAACTTCCTCGGCAGAGTCACCTCCAGTGATGAGATTATCTACGTAGAAATCGTTAAGGATCACTTTAGATCCAGCAGGAAATGATCTTCTTTCATCAATAGCTAACTGCTGCATGGAGCGAACCGCCAGAAAGGAAGCTGGCTTTGTGCCATAGGTGACAGTATCCAGCTTGAAAACTTTAATTTCCTGATGAGGCGAATCACGCCACAAGATGCATTGCAAATAGGAATCGGGTTCAGCCATCCTAACACACCTATACATTTTGCAAATGTCACCAGTCAGGGCTATTGGGAATGTCCTAAACTGCAACAGTGTAGCGAACAGCTTGCGTTGAATAGTTGGGCCTGCCATAAGGATTTCATTCAGGGAATAACCAGACGAAGACACGGCCGAACCATCAAAAACAACTCTAAGCTTAGTTGTTGAGCTGTCTTCCTTGAGAACACAATGATGAGGAAGATAATACTTGCAGCGACTTAGCATGTGTGACTCCACAAGAGACATGTGGTTCAAATCCACATACTCCTTGATAAATGCTGAATATTGTGACTTCAACCCAGGATGACGCTCTAATTTGCGCTCGAGGTTGCAAAAACGACGATATGCTTGTTGATGTGAATCTCCAAGTAGATCCACAGTATGCTTAACTGGAAGGCGAACCGAATATTCGCCAGTGTCCAAACGAGCAAAAGTTTGTTTAAAATGCGCTTCACAATCAAGTTCCTCCTTGGTAGATTCGTTGACTAAACGAGAACACGATTCTACCTCCCAAAACCGACGAACGATTTCATCAAGCCTGTGATCTGGGCTAGGATTTGGCATCGGAACCGAGCTAGTGACCATCAATGAGGCAGGGCTCGCTGAAGAAGTTCCTCCTGTCACTATCCAGCCCAATTGAGTTTTTTGAAGAATAGGCAAACCAGGCGCGATTTTGATTTGACCGACACACAACAATTCAAAAAACAGGCCAGCTCCAATTAACAAATCAATTTTGTGCGCCTTAAAGAAATCTGGATCAGCCAAGCGAATATTTGAGGGTATGTTCCAGAGCTCAGTGCTAATATCGTAGCTAGGCTGATTTCCAGTTATAGACGGAGCTATGAGAACTGAGATGTTGGCAGAGTACGCAGATGCTAGAGATTGAAAATTTATCTCGGCTGAATAGCCTTCTGAGGCAACAGTAGACTCCCCCAATCCTGAAATCAAAGTAGGTGAGCGATGCCTTCGCAGCTGGAGGTGCTGAGCTAGACGAGACGTAATAATGTGCACCTGCGAACCAGAATCAAGTAGCGCTCGGCAAGGGACTAAAACTCCAGTACGACTTCTAACGTTGATTACAGCAGTTGCCAAGAGCACCATGTCTTGACTACGATTTTGGGCTACAAGTGTTGCAGAAGGGTTTGCAGCACGCGGATGCGGAGCAACGTTAACTTGAGAGCCGTCAATCTGATTCTCGAAATGCAGAAGCGTATGATGCTTGGCCTTGCAACGGTAGCAGGTAGTGGAGCTGCACTCCTTTAACCGATGACCTTTACGCAGGCAATTGATGCAAAGGTTGAGCTTCTTCACCTCTTGTAGACGCAGTTGCGGAGACAGATTTGCAAAACGGGAACAGTTGTAAATAAAGTGGCCAGAGGTCTCACAAAACACACATTTATTTGTGTTGGAGTGAGTAGCAACAAAGGCCTTTCTACTGGTGTTAACGATTTTACTACTTTTCCCCACCTTAGAGCTAGGCGTATACGTTGCCATAGCGTGTTCCACATTTTCCAACCTTTGACATCGTCGATCCAGAAATGCCATGAACTGCTCACAGGTCGGAATAGTATCCATTGGTGCTGTCTCCTCCCAACTGGTCTGCGTTGCCGTGTCCACCTTCTGCAGCAAACTGTGCACAATAATGAAATCCGCAATCTGCTCCACGTTGCCCAGGCTTTGTAGAGCGCGAATGTTGGCGTTAACTGTATCCGAAAGGGCTCGAAGTTTTACTGCTGATGATGACTCGATGCAATCTAAACCCAAAATCTCCGTGACATGAGCTTGGAACATGAGACGCTTGTTGTTAAACCGTTTTTTAAGGAGCTCCAATGCAACTCGATAGTTAGCGCTGCTGATTTCCAACGAAGAAACACTATCTAGAGCTGATCCTTTCAGGCACGATCGCAAGTGCTGAAACTTCTCCACATCCGAAAGTCCTGAGTCCGCATCAATGATTGAAGAGAACATCGCTATGAACTCTGCAAACTTTGTATACCCTCCACTAAACTCGGGCAGCTTGATTTCAGGCAACCGGATTCTGCCTTGAGACAATGTGTGATTGTCACCACATGTATCTTGCCTCAAAGTCGAACACAACGGCGATGATAACTTTCGCTTGTCAATTTCGCGTCGCAAGCCGGTTTTAGCTAATATTGAGAAGTCATCAAAACTTGCACGTAACTCACTCCCGATTTCATCATAATCCAGCTCCTCCAATGAGTCATGCATGCGGTAAAATGCCTGCTGAGCACTTTCCAACGCCTTAAGCCGAACAACCAACTCTTGTTCGCTAAGATGCACAATTTGCTCCGGAGCAAGTACTTTGGCCATCCGTTTTACTTGCTCATCAATAGCCTTGGCTTTGGCTTTGTAAAACGGGGCACCAGGAGACTGGGCGGCAGCAGAATTATGCATTTTTAAGTGTTTTTGTAGGAGTCAATCAATTTTCCACTAATGCTTTAACACACACGTTCGACCGATGCAATGTCAATTTGAGGTCAAACTTTATTCACAAGCGCAGCAAAACGAAACAGGAAAAGCAATAACAATGCAGAAACGGCTGCTGCAACTGTTTAAGCAAACGAGATAAGGGCATCGACCGTACCGAAAGTGAGCACAAAACGAACCGTTGATAACGAAGACGATGCAAGAGCGCGAGGGCGAGGTTTATTAACTTTATAATTTAAATAATTTGTGTTTATTTAAACGAACGATTCACGTCGGGGTCACCAAATGTTGAGCTATTGAGCTTTTTCAATAGCTATCGAGTTTTTCAAAATAAAATAAAAAATGCACGAAATTTGCATTAATATAAATATAGTTTATTTGCCTTCGTGGCCAAACTTAAAACGAGTTAGAAATGTTAAATGTTAATAATAAGCTCCGAAATGAACTTATTATCTACCGAAAATGCAGCTGCTGTTGCTGTTGAAATTAACACAAACACCTTTCGCGATCAAAAAACGACTGACTAGCTGCCGAATTGCAGCGGCTGTTGCTCCCCATCGGGGAGTCTTCCTCTCTCTCCCTCTCATATGCAAAACAAAGTTATTGTAGTTACGTTAGACTTGCTCTTATGCTGCGCAGAGCATAACTTATCATACGGTTAAATATTTAAGAGCGAAACTAATTTAGTGGTTGTTTGGTGAGGAGACATGCGTAACCAAACAATTAGCTTTTCTAAACAGATCGGCCAGTCTAATCAGAACCGCTAAATATCTTCGGATACGATACAAAGATCGTCCGGAACAGTAAAAGCTGTCAAAGGCTTTGACTCCTCGTCCAACTTAATTTGCCAATAGGCATCTTTTAAGTCGAGCTTCGGATTAAAATTTCATTGGGCAAACGAGCTAAAATTCCATCGATGCTGGGTAACGGATATGCATCTTTTCCCTTTTATTTTATTGGGCTTGAGAACTAATCTCATGGGTGAACTCCAAACTAATTGAAGGTTCAATAACATCCAAAGAGAGCATTCAATCAATCTCCGTAAACAAAACCTTTTCGACCGCGGGACTGACAGGGTAGAATCGTTGTTTTACTGGCTTTGCATCTCCGATGTCAATATGATGCTGAATTAAATTCGTGCGACCCAAGCCAGTATCACAGTTGGGAAATAGTTTTTTTATACCCTTAACCCATTGAAAATGGGTAAAAAGGGTATAATGGTTTTGTGCAAAAGTATGTAACAGGCAGAAGGAAGCATCTCCGACCCCATAAATATATATATTCTTGATCAGCATCAACAGCCGAGTTGATATAGCCATGTCAGTCTGTCCGTCCGTCCGTCGGTCTGTATGTATGAACGCGTCGATCTCAGAGACTATAAGAGCTAGAGACTCCAGATTTGGTACGTAAGCTCGCCTAATCCCTAGGCAGTACAAGTTTGTTTTAAATTTTCGATAACTCTTCCCGTTTCCGATATACACATGCATTCGATAACAACAAAATCTTGAATTTAGAAAATGTTTTAATGAAGTTTGAAAGATTAGATAGATAAAGACAATACGTGACAATTTTATTGAAATCGATTGAGAAACACTGGAGATATGGAGTATTGAAGTTAAGAAGGTATGCACTATACGCGTATACATACACACACGCAAGCACTGACGATGCGTAAATTATAGGGTTAAGGGTATAGTCTAGTCGGGATCTCTCCCTAAAACCGTATGGGATCGACCATCACCAGTTTTAACATATGATCAGGGCATTCATTAAAATTTTCTTTCGCTAAACTAGCAACTCCAACTTCATTGAGCATTACTTCCGTAAATTTTTTATACCTATTTTTTATATAATTTTGTAACCGATCAATATATTACTTTTTGAAAGTTTGCTGAGCGCGTCTTGCCTGCTTGGTGAGACTTGCGTTGGCTGAGCAATTTTGATTTTATTTTCATTTATGTGAAATTTTATTTCGACGGGGGCATGCTGGTGGTTTTGGATGCACCCTGTATTCGGTTTTCCGTTCTACGACGGATGCATTTTTGACATTATATACATTTGGTTCCCCACAACCATAACAAACTTATAGGACGATAAATGGGTATTTTTGCTTTTGTACTTGCTACACATGAACCTATTTCACGAGTTAGATTTTCTAGTTTTCAACTCACTAATAGTTCTGATTGGCTGATATAATAACTGTTGATGAGTTTCGGGTAAGAGATTATTTTTAAGAATTTCTAGAATTTCGTCTTCAGTCTAAATAGGCGAAGACGAAATTCTATAAATCAATGCTGCCACTGCATCGAAAAACATTGCAAACTTCTCTCCTGACTTGTGCTTTCGTGCACGAATACGTTCTTTGCTAAGAAACTCGATGTATAGTCTTTATACTGTTGTCTTAAGGACATACAAAAATCAGACCAGATAATACAACATACTCCTATGCGATATCTCCAGAACCTCGTCTCCGTCGCCTTTTAGAATTGGATTGTACAGCAGCACGATTTGAACTATTACTACTGTTCCGTACATATCCTTGCACGTTATGACTCTGTGGTTCTTCATTTAGAGCTCGTGCCAAGCTGCGCGTGACAATACGTCGATTTTGCGACTGCGGCTTGCCTGCAGCTTCTGTTTGTCGCTTTAGAGAACAATTTCCTACCACTAGTTATATCTGGGCTGTTTCAATGACCTGAAAACAACTTGGACAGTCTTTATGAGTCGTCAGCCGACTTTCTAGGCATTGGCTATGGTACACATGATTACAAGGTGTGTATTTATACTTGAGAACAAACTATACAGTTTTGTACTGCATCAGTACTTGGCTGTCGAGCTCGTACAGGAGAATGTCTTGGTAACATTTCTTTAAAAATATTGTATTACTTTTACACTATTATGACATTTTTTAGGTAAACATAAAATTTTAAATAGAAATAAGCAATTTTTTATCTGGGCTATTTAGACTAATTATTCAGATAACAAAAAATGGTTTAAGCTCTTTTTAGTTTTCAACAGTGTTATCAAAAAGCGGTACAATTACGCTGTCGCATGATGTGCAGATCCAGCCTAAATTCAACATTCAATCTAACTTTATAAGGTTATAACCAATTTGATCCTTCTTTGGACTTTTGACTGTGTTTAACCAGTGCTACTAAAGAAAAAAGCTCTTTTCTTAGCAATTGGCAGGATGTCTGAGCTGAGCCAAATGCAAGAATCCAAAAAGCTTTGAAGAGTATTTTCTATCTTTAAAAAGCACAGTTTATGTCCAAAATTAAAAAAAAATCTGTGCTAAGGTTGTATGAGCATCTCTACAACTATCAGGTGGCAACAAAAGCTTTGACTTTTCTATCTCATACATGACCCATTAGTTTAAGCTTTTGGCAAATAATCGAACTGAATCTAATTATAAGAACGCCCCAAAAAATAACGTCATGTTTTTCAAAACATGTTTTTTCGGCCTGTGGCAATTCAAAGCAGGAATCCAATAAGCACCATAGATTACGAAAAAGTAGACAATAATATATATACTCTTTACAAATTAGTTGTGTACGTCTCTGTAACGTAAGATTTGAAACTTTATCTCCCCCACAATATTATGGCCTTACTAAAGACAATAGCCTTAAGCTTGACCTTCACAAATTATGTAACCAAACACACAACACACAGTAACACAGTAAAGACCGAGGCTCCACACATTTAGTTCAGATGCCCCACATAGTTGGGCGCAAAAATTTTACGTAACCTTTGCCAACGTCTGCATGTACTGACCAAAGGTTAACGGAAGATCAATCGCACTCGTCCAGTGAGTCGAAGGAGGTATAGCGGAGCGGGACCCTATATTGCCGTAGCTCTTTCGGGTTGGGGTGGGTTTTGCTAATTCTTTGACTCTGGCTTACAAAATTTTATTAAGTATCCCGGAAACTGAAGAAAAAAATTCGCAAAATATCGTCAACAAAATAAAGAAAAGAAAACAAAAGGAGGCAGCTATACGAGCTGTGGCTCACGGACCGATATGCTTTAAAAAAAAAAATGGGTGACTTCTCTTATTAACTGGCTTTGGCGGTGTCTTAAGTTGTTGGTTGACAACCGCCTTCTATACCCTACCCAACCATGGACTTTTGTTCTACAAAAGAACAAAAAAAGATAGTTGCTGCTTCATAGGTTTTATGTACTTATATCTTTAATAAAGATAATGAAGATATAAAATACATATGTAGGTGTGCTCTACAAATAGATTAAGAGAGAGCTACTTATGTAATTTAAGAGGGGATTGTTTTCTCTTTGTTAGTATAATTTTGCACTGCACTCATTACCGTGTCTATAAACTAATAAATTTTTTTTAGAAAAAATCATATAACTATAAAAACTTTGTTTATTGTGTTAAACTGCTGATCTTCCTGGGTTGTTGCCTTCTCTTTGGGTACGAACAAATGAAGCTGATCCGGGGCTTTTATGGCCTAAGCAGGAATAATACATTAATCTTGAAGAAACACTGGAACACTACATTGAGCATTATTTGGATGCCAAAAGGAGATCAACTTTGCGGGCTGATCCAAAGCAGCACATCAAAAAGGATAACAAAACGTGTAGTTTATCGGAGTTGGCACAGGTCTTCGACCCTCTAGGCCTGTTTGCTTCAGTCGTGGTAAAGACAAAAATGCTTATGCAACTACTCTGGGAATCAAAGGAAGGACTATCAAGAACATTTGTCTTAACTCCATGCAAATTACAAGGCACATATACGATTGAAAAATTCCAGTTACGAAGGAATTGCACACATTCCAGCAATATATGTACGCGCAACGTACAAAAACCAGCAAATATCTGGGCGCTTAAGTCTCGAGTGGCGCCGACCGCAAAACAATCACTACCTCGCCTAGAACTATCTTGTGCATTATAGGGTGCTGAGATCGCGGACAGGATTCGTCGAGATCTCAACCTTGACTCCGCCACTGTACCAGGATACTTTTGGTCGGATTCTATCGTTGTTCTTTCATGGATCAATGCACCGTCCACGTATCATACGTTTGTGGGCAACCGAAAGGCAAAAATTCAGGCAGTGACAAGTCAAAATAATTGGCGGCATATTTCATATGCCAACTCTCAAGAGGAATAGCTGCACGAAAGTTACCCGAGCACAGTCTATGGCTCTATGAACCACTTTTTTTGCATGGCACTCCGTAGAAATGGATAGCCCCATATCATCATCTCTCCGAGCTACCTGGAAACGAAAATAAAGCATATAAGCCTAGCTGTAACTTAATCAACAATAGGCGAAGAATTGTATACGTTCCGACACATCATTTCACAAGCTGCAACGCATTGTAGCTTACATGTTCCGATTCTGCTACATACGGTCCAGATCAGCGGTTTTGGAAACGATTAAGTAAGCTGAGTTCACAGAAGACCTTAAAAGTTTGAAGCGTCAAAACACAGTGGACAAAAAGAGTCCCATCTCATTACTCTCACCAATACAAGGATCAGATGGACAATTGCGAGTTGGAGGTAGATAGATCCGACTCCCTTACAATGCAAGACACCAGATTTTGCTGCTTTACAACGTCCCGATAGTGAAAATGATATTAAGAGAGCTGCATGAAGACAATGCACTGCGGTGCCCAAGACTTACGAGCAACTGCAAGACAACAATATTGGATCCTGAACGACAAAACTATGTAGCAAAATATTGGTCACAACTGTGTAATATGCAGATAAAGCATACATAGCCGTATTCTGTTGCTTCTCTACAAAGGCGGTCCACCTCAAGTTGGTCAGTGACCTAACGACTAAGCCTAAGCCTAAGCCTAAGCCACCGCGGCAAATGTTAAACGTTTCATTATGATAATGCCACCAACTTGGTTGGAGCAACCAACTAAAGGAACTGGGAGGAACAATTTTTGGCGAGAATGCTTAAGCAGAAATCATCAATCAGTGGAACAAAAAACAAATTGCCTTCAAATTTATACCGAGCGGTATCATTTGGAGGCCTATTGGAAGCTGCGGTAAAATCTGCAGAACGACTTCTGGTTACCACGACAAATACCGCATCTCTAACATTCAAAGAATTAAACACGGAGATCATTGAAATTGAAGTTGCAAGCCAGACATAAGTGGAAGGCAGTCAATCCCAATATCAAAGAAGGTATGATGGTTCTGGTCAAAGAAGTTAACATACCTGTGATGTGGTGGCCAATGGGACGGATTGTGAACACATAACCAGGCCAGGATGTATGATGAATTACAAATGGCAAATCAATTTATGCTCCATACACGCAAACGCCGGTCCCCATTTGATGCAGTGGGTAACATTGCGAATAGTCTATTTGGAGTATTAGACTCGGACTACGCTAATACAATGCTCAAGGTGATTGTTTAGGTGCATATTAGTTAAAAAACACTTAAATAAACAACATAAACAAAAAACATTATGTTACACACAATTATAAACACAATTAAAACTATCTCAAGATCATACACATTACATATAGTTATTGACACAATTAACTTGTAACCAATACCAAAGGTCAGAATAACTCCTAGCGACAAAATGTCGCTGACTACACAGAATACCGCTCACTGCACAATATATGCAGCGGTCAACCAACCCGGTAGTTGCCAAATATGCAATTCTGCATTAGCAAGCAATTGCTGAGAACACAATACCGCAATTTTGAGTGACACCACGAAAAAAATGTAGTATCAATTTTTAAGAATGTATAATAATTGCTTTATTTGAAGGTTTCTAGGAGTCATCGCTGGAGACATACTGATCGCCGCGTTCTCGCCTGTGTGGGGTAAGTTTGACATGTGGAAGCCATGCCAATCTGCCTGCCCCGCAACATGGACCTTCCGTGAGATGGATTTCCGCCAGAGATCCGACCATAAATTGCTGGTATGAAACTGGGTGCTCCTGCTGATGTCATCTTCGTTGCATTTAGTTAGCCAGTGTAATAACGGTGAGAACCTCACAAACTGAAATTTTTGCATTTTTAACAAATTTAATTTCTAGCATCACCACAGAGGCCCAATGGAGCAGCAAGAACATCTGAAAGTCACTCGTGGTAACCATCCGCCACGCATTGCTGGATCTGCACTTCGTTCGATTTTACGAACTATGTAAGTATACAAATGTGTGTAATGTGTATAAATTTTTAACTTTTATATTAATAATTAATGTTTATTTGCAGATTTAGGAGTAATTGCTGGAGTCAAGGCTGGAGTCAATACTCACAGGGACGGGTAATTGCAGTATGTGAGAGCCGCACGATGCCGCCCGCCACTCCGCATAGATCCTCACGTTGAGTGATCTTTTCCCAATAATTGGCCCGGAAACCTCACCTGAGGAAAATTTGCCGCAAGGCATGGTTTGTAAAGAGCATATATATTTTTGTCTACTTTTTCATAATCGATGGTGCTTACTGAATTCCTGATTTGAATTCAAAAGTCCAAAATATATCGCTAGTAGAATCAAATTGGTTATTAGTTTATAAGGTTATAGGCAATGTTCAATTTAGACTGGACCTGCACATCATGCGACAGCGTAATTGTACCGCCTTTTGAAAACACTGTTGTAATTGTACCGCTTTTTGAAAACACTGTTGAAAAACAAGTAAGAAGGCTCTAGTCGAGAAATCCCGACTAGACTATACCCTTAACCCTATAATTTACGCATACAGTCAGTGATTGCAAGTATGTGTGAGTGTGTGTATGTATACGCGTATAGTGCATACCTTCTTAATTTCAAAATTCCATATCTCCAGTGTTTCTCAACCGATTTCAATAAAATGTTCACAGATTGTCATTATTTAGTCTAATCTTTCAAACTGCATCAAAGCATTTTCCAAATTGAAGATTTTATTGTTATCGATCACATGTGTATATCGGAAACGGGAAGAGTTATCGAAAATTTAAAACAAACTTGTACTGCCTAGGGATTAGGCGAGCTTATGTACCAAATCTGGAGTCTCTAGCTCTTATAGTCTCTGAGATCGACGCGTTCATACATACGGACGGACAGACGGACGGACGGACGGACAGACGGACATGGCTATATCGACTCGGCTGTTGATGCTGATCAAGAATATATATACTTTATGGGGTCGGAGATGCTTCCTTCTGCCTGTTACATACTTTTGCACAAATCCATTATACCCTTTTTACCCATTTTCAATGGGTTAAGGGTATAAAAAATATTAATTTTAATATATTACGTATTATATAACAATTTCAGTACACCCAAGTCATAAAGTATGGAGTAAGTAATAGGAGTTCATGCTTCGAAATGTGTATTAGGCTTTCAGCATAAGCAGACAGTGCCGAATACATACGAGAAAACATGAGTAATCAAAGCAAAAACGAATTCAAATATTGAGGCAGGCTTAGTAATATAAGCACACAAGCGATAAACAAACACAAAGAAGAAGGGGCGAGACGAGCTTAACCGCAGTGCTGGGACTTTTTTTTAACAGTGGAGGGTTTCGTCTCTATCTGTATTACATTCTCATTATTGCTCATTGGTTAAATGCTAACTCTGCCAGATGTCATCTTACGTATAAAGAAGAAGTCTGGAGGCATCAGGAGAGCATCTTTGGACTTTAATGTGGCCGTCCGCCATACGATATATTAGCAAAAAAAACTGGTTGTCAGGCAAGTATTTCGAAGCGTTGCGAACACGGTGAGTTACAAAAATATATTTATATATTTTTATATTTTTATACAAAAAAAAAAATTAACAACAATTAACTAAAGCTAATTATTATTCTATTTGCAGATTGATGCGTTATCGTGTGGATAATTATTGCCAGCGGTTCAATACTATCCAATACGCTCTTCACGCAGTATGGACCCGCCGTGGAGTCATCTTTTGGGCCAAGAAAGGCTCGGATACAGGACAACGCTGTGCATGTCGCCCGTCTCGACTTATGGTTCTTCAACGTTTGATGGGCCTCAGCAACGAATCGTCAGAATTAGTCCACTAGAGGCTGCGAGGAGTTCTGGTGGTGCAGATAAGATAAGTATACATACAAATTGTGTATAATTTTTTTAAAATGTATACTAATTGTTGCTTTATTTGGAGGTTTTTAGGAGTCATCGCTGGAGTTGTTGTTGGAGTCATCGTTAGAGTCATCCTAGGAGTCATCGCTGGAGACACCCTGATCGCCGCGAATCTTGCCAGTGTGGGGTAAGTTTGACATGTGGAAGCCATGACATGCCGCCTTCCACGCAACATGAACTTTCCGTTGGATGGTTAATTTCCGCATTCAGCCGTCGCTGCCCGGACGTACGTTACAAATTGCAATTTTGTTTTTTATATCACCGCTTGGACAGAGGGAATATAAAAAATATACAAGATAAGTATATAAGTGTATATAAATTGTTTTAGATTCATATTCTGATTTTTTTTGTGTAATGTAATGTAAGTGTAAATGTAACTATTTCAATTTGAATTCATATATTTTATTCTTCTTTTCTTTTTCTTCTTATTTGTAGGTTTGAGGAAACAGCAGTGGGAATATGGAGCATAAACAAGGTAAGCGTATATGTGGATATTCATTTTCAATTTGCTGTCACTAATTTGTTTTAGTTGCAGGTTTATGGGGTCATCATGGATCAGTTCATGACCGATTGACCGCCGTAGTCATAGTTGTTTGTATTACTTAATTTGTTTTGTATTGTATTTACATGTAGCAACAGTCATTGGCTGAGGACGATGACATGTTGATGCTGCTGCTGCTCAAACTGCTCCTCTCTCAGCTTTTGCATGAAGCTTAAAAGGTGCCTCTCTGCCGGGTTGATGTGGTTCAACCGGATCCACTATCTGTATCTGTATCTGTGTATACTTGTTACTGCTGATAATTTTGGTGGCGTTGCTATTGGTGTTGATTTTGATGATGAGGCTGCTGCTGCATTTGCTGATGCTGCATCTTCTTTATACCGCCGATCGCTATATTGCCTCTAATTTGGGCTCTTGCCTTTTTATATGCGGGGCACCCCTTATTCCAGGAACGTGGTTGTCCCCGAAGTTGGCGCACTTGGGCTCCTCATGCCTTGGCTTTGTGCATGACGTCGAGGGGTCTTCACATTTCATTTGCTTACCATCCTCCAACGGCTGCACCTCTTCGTCAAACAAGTTCAGTGGTCTTCCGGTGTAACTGTCTTTTATGTTTTTAATGAATGAAACCGAGAAGCGTAGAGTTTTCAACACCTCGGTTATATAAATACACGACGTGATGTAATTGGAGTATGTCAACCCATGAGCCCTCCTCACAACGCGGCTGGAAGTGTGAAGCTGGATGCCATTCATGGAGGAGGTAGGACGGGTGGGCATATCTGATAAAAGGTTTATGCACTTACCCCCGTTTACGATTGTTTTATCCAGATGCTCAATGTACTCCCAATCCTCAATCAGTGCATACCGGCGACAGTACTCCAGGTCATCCATGGTTAGGACTCCTCTTCTATTCCAAGATCTGGACACAGCAGTGATTTTCTTCTTCCTCCTGTTCACTGGCATTTTTCTTCATATCACACTCACGCTTATCTTAAGTCCACACATACAGCATGGCAATACCCCATACACACTCACTATAAGTAATACCATCTCGCACATAGGAGCCAATCGCATAAAATAATAAATAAGATTATAGCCTAGAAACACGCATAATAAATAATAAGTAATGCTAAAGTAAGAAAAAGTAAAATATAGCAAAAAATGACCCAACATAAATAAGATGGACAAAGTAATAAAACAGATCAGTGCGAGGTTTCTTTATCACTTAAGGCACTAGCTTAAGTAGAGTTCCATTTTGTACACCAATCTGTTAAGACGTGTTTTTGATATAAAGAATTATATTAATTATTATTATTAATTATTAAGGGTATAAAAATGTGATAACAGGGTAAAATTAATACCATTTTTTGGAAGAAATGTTAACAATAAATTGTCGACTGCCAAGTACTGATGCAGTACAAAACTGTTTAGTGTATTTTCGAGTATTAACGGATACAGAACCATGCTAGGCACACCTTGAAATCATCTCTAAATGAAGAAACAGCACAGAGTCATAACCTGCAAGGCTATGATCGGAACAGTAGTAATAGTTCAAATCCTGCTGCTGCACAATCCAATTCTAAAAGGCGAAGGAGACCAAACGTATCTCGATCCAATTATGTATCGAGAGAGCCATTTGTATATACTGCAGTCAAATTGCTAATATTATGCAAAAGTGGAACTTAACTTTTGAGGAAACTGAGCAAGGCTTAACCGTAGACGAATTTATTTATCGAGTTAAATCACTAACGGACGAAACTTTAGAAAGTGATTTTCAAGGCTTGTGCAAGCACTTGTATGTATTATTTGCTTGCAAAGCACGAGATTGGGTTTGGCGATATCGCATAGGAGTATCACGTATTATCTGGTCTGATTTTTGTATGTCCTCAAGACAACAGTATGAAGACTATAAATTTAATTCTTTAAGGGTTTTTATTTTGAATATCTCCTGGTAAGTATCGTATTGATGTTCTCATTGTTTCTCCGTGTAGCTGCATCTGCGCTATACAATATTTATATTTGCCTTGCGTCAGAGGTTGGGAAGAGTTCCTTTATGAAGTCTATCCTTACTATGAAGGCTCCCAGTCCTTTCGTTTCTCAACCGAAGGTGGGAATCCAGACGGATTTGTCCGAGTGCTTGGCTCGATACCGCTTCCAACAACATTTTGTTTTCAGTGACTGTTTATTGCAAACAGAAAAAAAAAAAAAATGTCTCCGTCGTCTGCCTCGCGGATTATGTTCACTTAAAAACAAAGATTTTCAAGTATCACTGGGTCTTTATGCGAATCGCTTCGCTTGTAACGCAACGGACGTGTTTTTTTTTTGCGCTTCGCTATATTTTCGTTTTTTGTGTTTTTTATCAGTTTTTAATTCCCCTAACCTTAATAATAGTGTTGAGATTTTTTGTTTCGAAGGTTGTGTAAACACAAAGAAAACATTAAAAATAATAATTTATTTGCACTTTTAGAGCGAAAGTGACAAATCACAACAACAATACGAGAATTCTGCTTTCATTACTCAGCATGCTTCATTGACTTTATTTTTGTTTCATTTGTGTTTTACTCCGCGCTGAATTATATTTTCTGCGGTGCTGTTTAGTTATAGCGTTAGTTTATAGCGTTTTAGTTTATAGCGTTTTAGCGTTTTTGGATACCGCGCTCGCGCCGGTAACTTTTTGTTTTGTCTTGTAGTAGCAATTGTTGTGTAGTCAACTTGTAAACAATTCTTTTCTATTTTCATAAAAACTACTAAAATTTAAAATTTTCAATTTCCAAAACTATCTGATGCGGTTATCTCAACTCATAAATCTTTAATTAACTATATTATTATTAATGTTCATTCTCATTTGCCTGATTGTATTATGGCTGTCTGCTGTTCTAAAAACTGCCAGGTCCGACCCAATACTAAAATGGGCTTTATTGGCTGTTGGATGGTCGAAATGTGGCAACCTTGTTGGTCATGATTGGAACGGAAAATGGACATTGCGGGTCTTACGAGGTCTCAACTGGGCTTTGATGGTATTTTCGGACAGCTTAAAAACTGTGTGAAAATTTCTCGGCGGTTGAGAAGAATCTCAATGGGAAAATTCTGACGAATGAATCTCGCAAACGCAAAAGGCCCAATGTTGTGTTGTCTTTGGATCCAAAGCAATGTTGATCCGAGAAATATAAATTTAAATAATACATAATTAGAGATACAAAATGAAAATAAAATTTCTGCCATTGAAGTTGTATCTTCTAATCCCGATCATTTTGTCTCTATGGAGGTTAGTAGTGTTGAGTTAATTCAACAACACGAACCTAACATGCCGAAGTAACCTAAAATCCCCCTATCCACGCCTGGTCCAATTGCGGAATCAGTAAAAAAATCAGGATATCATAAAAAAATTGTCGCAGTCCCACCGAAAAAGCAAATATTTGTTTCAAGGATTTCCCCTAAATTAACATCAGAAGATGTCAAGGTCTATATCAAGGCCAAATCGAAAGCCAACATTACGGTGGAGAAATTTAAATTCTCGTACAAACGAAATATTTCATCGCCTAAAATTAGCGTCTCAGTTCAAGATTTCGACACTATATGTTGTAAGAAATGTTGGCCTGAACATTTAATAGTGAAGAAATATACCGCAAAAAAGAAAAATCGGCTTCCAATTTCATCAGCCCCACAGAGAGTTGAATTAACTCACACTCCTCCTCTCTCTTCTGATAGCACAATAGTTTATATCTTATCTATTTTATCCTTTCCTATCTTTTCCTTTCCATGTCATTGCCTTTACTGAAACTTGGTTAAGGCAAGACATCCTAAATTTTGAAATTCCAACCAACAGATTCTGTATCTATAGAAGTGCTTGTTGCTTTCGATGTAGACTATTCTTCGGAGACAGTAATACTAGGTGGTTCTATAGATATAGAATTTGTTGCTGTTGAATATTGAATATTCATGGTGGTGGTATTTTTATTACTTGCTCGTATATACCCCCTTCCTCTGATAACTCCATATACGATGCTCATTTCTCAGCTATACTGTCTGTTTCTACAATGCTTTCTGATCGCGATGTTCTTGTAGTTCTCGGTGATTTTAATATCGCTGAAGCTGCTTGGATTTCTTGTCCCGACTCTGGAGCTCAGACCCCCTCGGCTCAGAATGAATTTTTGAGGAACTTACTTGGGATGTCATTGTGTCAAATCAATGATATCCCAAATTATCGTAGTAAAATGCTCGATCTGGTTTCTGGTTATACCACCCAACGTTGGATGATTCGATTACTTTACCCTACTGTCCGCAATGTCCCAGTAGAAAATGTTTAAGCCGAGTTCGTCAATTTCGGAAAACCGATTTTGCAAAACTTACTCAGCTTTTATCCATGACTGACTGGTCTCCCCTCCAAGGGTCTAACAACTTGGACGTGGCAATCAGTATTTTTTATAACACTTTACATTATTTATTAGATTTGTGTGTCACTTATGGAAAGCCCAATAAGTCTAACAAACCTGTTGACAATCCTCGTTCCAGTTTCTCAGTCCTCAATAACCAGTGTTATAGGAATTACCTGGCTAGGTGTAGATTACAGTTTCAGCAGGATCCCAAAAGGTTTTTTGATTTCGTTAATACGAAGCGAAAGTCATTGACACTTCCATCAAACATAGTTTTTGATGAAATGAAAGCCAACTCAGATCAGGTCATTGCCGATCTGTTTGCTGCATTTTTTCAAACGACTTACAGCCCTTGTTTTCAACCAGTCGTCGTGCCTTACACCTATCAGCTAATTGGCTCTAATTGCATTTTTGTACCGGAAATCACAGAGAGTTCCCTACTTTGTGATCTTCAGATTATTAGGCCAACATTTTCTCCAGGACCCGATGGAGTACCAAGCTGTGTGCTTAGGTACTGCGCTCAGAGTCTTTTAAAGCCTTTGCACAAGTTGTTTAGTTTGTCCGTGGAGTTATGCTCTTTCCCAAAAATTTGGAAAGAGTCATATATTATTTGCATAAAAAAGGAAACAAATATAATGCTCAAAATTATAGGGTTGTCTGCTATTCCTAAGATTTTTGCGAAATTAATAACATGTCATCTTCAACATCTGTGTAAGTCTTTGATTTCACCGTGCCCGCACGCATTCATGAAACAAAGACCACTACTAACTTGCTAGAGTTCACATCATTTGTTATTTAGGGCTTTGAAGATAAAATCAAACTTCGACCCTCTTCTCTTCCTTTTAATTCATATACTTAAACTTTGGGTTTTCCAAACAATCTTATCCTTTGGATTAAAGATTACTTAATTTTCAGAACTCAGAGGGTCTATTTTAATGGCTCTGTTTCTAAAGCGGTTCAGGTAACTTCTGGTGTTCCTCAAGGAAGTCACCTTGAACTACCTCACCTTAAGGTACAAAGTGACTTAGACAATTTTCAAACTTGTTGTAGAGTAAATTTATAAAAAATAAATTGCAGTAAATGTAAGGTAATGTCTTTTTACAGACGAATGCAATTTTTTAACATCTATATTCTGGATAAGAAACCACCTGATCGGATTGAATGGGTTAACTGGGATAATAATATTGGGTATTCTAATGGAGCCAAAGCTTAAATTTGACAAGCATATCTCTGCCATTGCGAATCGAGCATCGAGTCATCTGTCTACACGTTCGCGACCTTTGTTACCGCACACTACGCGGTGCGCCCCTCGGTCGGTTGGGTGAGTGGTGGGCTGCTTTATGCTTTACGCGCGTAAACAAGCCGGTGCTTGGTATCGTTGGGCCACTCGACTGTACTGTTTTGTACATCTACGTCCAATAAAAAAAAAACAGATTTTTCGCGTTTCACGATACTTTTTTGTTATATTACCGGCTGGAGTCCTAACCATGGATGACCTGGAGTACTGTCGCCGGTATGCACTGATTGAGGATTGGGAGTACATTGAGCATCTGGATAAAACAATCGTAAACGGGGGTAAGTGCATAAACCTTTTATCAGATATGCCCACCCGTCCTACCTCCTCCATGAATGGCATCCAGCTTCACACTTCCAGCCGCGTTGTGAGTTGACATACTCCAATTACATCACGCCGTGTATTTATATAACCGAGGTGTTGAAAACTCTACGCTTCTCGGTTTCATTCATTAAAAACATAAAAGACAGTTACACCGGAAGACCACTGAACTTGTTTGACGAAGAGGTGCAGCCGTTGGAGGATGGTAAGCAAATGAAATGTGAAGACCCCTCGACGTCATGCACAAAGCCAAGGCATGAGGAGCCCAATAAGGGGTGCCCCGCATATAAAAAGGCAAGAGCCCAAATTAGAGGCAATATAGCGATCGGCGGTATAAAGAAGATGCAGCATCAGCAAATGCAGCAGCAGCCTCATCATCAAAATCAACACCAATAGCAACGCCACCAAAATTATCAGCAGTAACAAGTATACACAGATACAGATACAGATAGTGGATCCGGTACGGTTGGCTTGACAGCAGCGTCCGCAACAGCAACATCAGCATCAACAGTGTATCCGCAGCAGCAAGAAGCTGTAAAACCGGCCAGAACTCCTAAAAACTTAAAAACGCATCAACAAGAACAACAGTCAATACAAACCGGTTGAACCACATCAACCCAGCAGAGAGGCACCTTTTAAGCTTCATGCAGAAACTGAGAGAGGAGCAGTTTGAGCAGCAGCAGCATCAACATGTCATCGTCCTCAGCCAATGACTGTTGCTACATGTAAATACAATACAAAACAAATTAAGTAATACAAACAACTATGACTACGGCGGTCAATCGGTCATGAACTGATCCATGATGACCCCATAAACCTGCAACTAAAACAAATTAGTGACAGCAAATTGAAAATGAATATCCACATATACGCTTACCTTGTTTATGCTCCATATTCCCACTGCTGTTTCCTCAAACCTACAAATAAGAAGAAAAAGAAAAGAAGAATAAAATATATGAATTCAAATTGAAATAGTTACATTTACACTTACATTACATTACACAAAAAAATCAGAATATGAATCTAAAACAATTTATATACACTTATATACTTATCTTGTATATTTTTATACCCTTAACCCATTGAAAATGGGTAAAAAGGGTATAATGGATTTGTGCAAAAGTATGTAACAGGCAGAAGGAAGCATCTCCGACCCCATAAAGTATATATATTCTTGATCAGCATCAACAGCCGAGTCGATATTGCCATGTCCGTCTGTCCGTCCGTCCGTCTGTCCGTCCGTCCGTCTGTCCGTCCGTCCGTCTGTCCGTCCGTCCGTCTGTCCGTCCGTCCGTCTGTCCGTCCGTCCGTCTGTCCGTCCGTATGTATGAACGCGTCGATCTCAGAGACTATAAGAGCGAGAGACTCCAGATTTGGTACATAAGCTCGCCTAATCCCTAGGCAGTACAAGTTTGTTTTAAATTTTCGATAACTCTTTCCGTTTTCGATATACACATGTGATCGATAACAACAAAATCTTGAATTTGGAAAATATTTTGATGCAGTTTGGAATATTAGACTAAATAATGACAATCTGTGAAAATTTTATTGAAATCGGTTGAGAAAGACCGGAGATATGGATTATTGAAATTAAGAAGATATGCACTATACGCGTATACATACACACACTCACACATACTCACATAAGAGCCTTCTTACTTGTTTAAATTAAATTTACTTTATATAAATCAAAACAAGTAAGAAGGCTCTAGTCGAGAAATCCCGACTAGACTATACCCTTAACCCTATACTTTACGCATACAGTCAGTGCTTGCAAGTATGTGTGAGTGTGTGTATGTATACGCGTATAGTGCATATCTTCTTAATTTCAATAATCTATATCTCCAGTGTTTCTCAACCGATTCCAATAAAATTTTCACAGATTGTCATTATTTAGTCTAATCTTTGAAACTGCATCAAAAAGTTTTCCAAATTGAAGATTTTGTTGTTATCGATTACATGTGTATATCAAAAACGGGAAGAGTTATCGAAAATTTAAAACAAACTTGTACTGCCTAGGGATTAGACGCGCTTATGTACCAAATCTGCAGTCTCTAGCTCTTATAGTCTCTGAGATCGACGCGTTCATACATACGGACGGACGGACAGACGGACGGACGGACAGACGGACATGGCTATATCGACTCGGCTGTTGATGCTGATCAAGAATATATATACTTTATGGGGTCGGAGATGCTTCCTTCTGCCTGTTACATACTTTTGCACAAATCCATTATACCCTTTTTACCCATTTTCAATGGGTTAAGGGTATAAAAACAAGCTTTACATTACAACATTTAAAAAAAATAATTTTAATACTTTAGCTAATTTATTAGTGTATGCCTATAATGGTTCTAACGAATACATGTTTAACTAGCAATAATTTTAATTACTATTTGGATTTTGATTACATTTTACTTCATGTGTGCGCTGCAAAAACATTTAACGATCCCGTTTAATTAAGTGTTTTTTTTTTTTAAATTGTGATTTTCTGGGGACTTATCAATATGAAAAAATGTTATTTTTTAATGGTTTTTTTTTCCTTCGCTATTTTTATACCCTTAACCCATTGAAAATGGGTAAAAAGGGTATAATGGATTTGTGCAAAAGTATGTAACAGGCAGAAGGAAGCATCTCCGACCCCATAAAGTATATATATTCTTGATCAGCATCAACAGCCGAGTCGATATTGCCATGTCCGTCTGTCCGTCCGTCCGTCTGTCCGTCCGTCCGTCTGTCCGTCCGTCCGTCTGTCCGTCCGTCCGTCTGTCCGTCCGTATGTATGAACGCGTCGATCTCAGGGACTATAAGAGCGAGAGACTCCAGATTTGGTACATAAGCTCGCCTAATCCCTAGGCAGTACAAGTTTGTTTTAAATTTTCGATAACTCTTTCCGTTTTCGATATACACATGTGATCGATAACAACAAAATCTTGAATTTGGAAAATATTTTGATGCAGTTTGGAATATTAGACTAAATAATGACAATCTGTGAAAATTTTATTGAAATCGGTTGAGAAAGACCGGAGATATGGATTATTGAAATTAAGAAGATATGCACTATACGCGTATACATACACACACTCACACATACTCACATAAGAGCCTTCTTACTTGTTTAAATTAAATTTACTTTATATAAATCAAAACAAGTAAGAAGGCTCTAGTCGAGAAATCCCGACTAGACTATACCCTTAACCCTATACTTTACGCATACAGTCAGTGCTTGCAAGTATGTGTGAGTGTGTGTATGTATACGCGTATAGTGCATATCTTCTTAATTTCAATAATCTATATCTCCAGTGTTTCTCAACCGATTCCAATAAAATTTTCACAGATTGTCATTATTTAGTCTAATCTTTGAAACTGCATCAAAAAGTTTTCCAAATTGAAGATTTTGTTGTTATCGATTACATGTGTATATCAAAAACGGGAAGAGTTATCGAAAATTTAAAACAAACTTGTACTGCCTAGGGATTAGACGCGCTTATGTACCAAATCTGCAGTCTCTAGCTCTTATAAACTCTGAGATCGACGCGTTCATACATACGGACGGACGGACGGACGGACGGACGGACGGACAGACGGACGGACGGACAGACGGACATGGCCATATCGACTCGGCTGTTGATGCTGATCAAGAATATATATACTTTATGGGGTCGGAGATGCTTCCTTCTCCCTGTTACATACTTTTGCACAAATCCATTATACCCTTTTTACCCATTTTCAATGGGTTAAGGGTATAAAAAAAGAATGAATAAAGTATTTAAATAAAACAAGTAAGAAGGCTCTAGTCGAGAAATCCCGACTAGACTATACCCTTAACCCTATACTTTACGCATACAGTCAGTGCTTGCAAGTATGTGTGAGTGTGTGTATGTATACGCGTATAGTGCATATCTTCTTAATTTCAATAATCTATATCTCCAGTGTTTCTCAACCGATTCCAATAAAATTTTCACAGATTGTCATTATTTAGTCTAATCTTTGAAACTGCATCAAAAAGTTTTCCAAATTGAAGATTTTGTTGTTATCGATTACATGTGTATATCAAAAACGGGAAGAGTTATCGAAAATTTAAAACAAACTTGTACTGCCTAGGGATTAGACGCGCTTATGTACCAAATCTGCAGTCTCTAGCTCTTATAAACTCTGAGATCGACGCGTTCATACATACGGACGGACGGACGGACGGACGGACAGACGGACGGACGGACAGACGGACATGGCCATATCGACTCGGCTGTTGATGCTGATCAAGAATATATATACTTTATGGGGTCGGAGATGCTTCCTTCTCCCTGTTACATACTTTTGCACAAATCCATTATACCCTTTTTACCCATTTTCAATGGGTTAAGGGTATAAAAAAAGAATGAATAAAGTATTTAAATAAAAAAAAAAGGAACACGAACTAATAAACACAGAACATATACACAATACACAAAAACGTAGAAGGAATGGCTAACTAAATAAATTAAATGATAATAAATTAAATGATAAATAAATTAAATGATAATAAATTAAAAAACTAGGGGCGGATATAAATTGCCAAATGAATTAATTCGCTATGCCTGCTTAGGGCATTTCGGCCATCGGGCGCGGCCCACTGTGCCTGTGACGGCTGCTGTATGGCTGTTGCGCAAGCGCTGGTGTTCACTTATTTTGGGGGGCGCTATTTCTACCGACACAAACTTGATACTCCCATCAACGGGTTTGCTGATCCTCGTCTGTTTGTCTCCTGCATCTGCCTTGGCCACTCCTGATGTGTGTGAACTGCTGTCTTCACTGCTTCGGCCAGAAATTGTAGCATTTGATGCTAGGCTCCTATTTTGCTTGCGTTTTATATGTTGTTGTTATTCGTTTTTGTTTTGTTTTTTTTTTTAAAGCCGCGTGAGTTTCGTATAATGTACATGAAACGCTCACTTAAATTTGTTTCTTTCCATTTTTTATACCCTTAACCCATTGAAAATGGGTAAAAAGGGTATAATGGATTTGTGCAAAAGTATGTAACAGGCAGAAGGAAGCATCTCCGACCCCATAAAGTATATATATTCTTGATCAGCATCAACAGCCGAGTCGATATAGCCATGTCCGTCTGTCCGTCCGTCCGTCTGTCCGTCTGTCCGTCCGTATGTATGAACGCGTCGATCTCAGAGACTATAAGAGCTAGAGACTCCAGATTTGGTACATAAGCTCGCCTAATCCCTAGGCAGTACAAGTTTGTTTTAAATTTTCGATAAGTCTTCCCATTTCCGATATACACATGTAATCGATAACAACAAAATCTTGAATTTGGAAAACTTTTTGATGCAGTTTGAAAGATTAGACTAAATAATGACAATCTGTGAAAATCTTATTGAAATCGGTTGAAAAACACTGGAGATATTGAGTATTGAAGTTAAGAAAGTATGCACTATACGCGTATACATACACACACTCACACATACTTGCAAGCACTGACTGTATGCGTAAAGTATAGGGTTAAGGGTATAGTCTAGTCGGGATTTCTCGACTAGAGCCTTCTTACTTGTTTTGATTTATATAAAGTAAATTTAATTTAAACAAGTAAGAAGGCTCTTATGTGAGTATGTGTGAGTGTGTGTATGTATACGCGTATAGTGCATATCTTCTTAATTTCAATAATCCATATCTCCGGTCTTTCTCAACCGATTTCAATAAAATTTTCACAGATTGTCATTATTTAGTCTAATATTCCAAACTGCATCAAAATATTTTCCAAATTCAAGATTTTGTTGTTATCGATCACATGTGTATATCGAAAACGGAAAGAGTTATCGAAAATTTAAAACAAACTTGTACTGCCTAGGGATTAGGCGAGCTTATGTACCAAATCTGGAGTCTCTCGCTCTTATAGTCTCTGAGATCGACGCGTTCATACATACGGACGGACAGACGGACGGACGGACAGACGGAAGGACGGACAGACGGACGGACGGACAGACGGACATGGCAATATCGACTCGGCTGTTGATGCTGATCAAGAATATATATACTTTATGCGGTCGGAGATGCTTCCTTCTGCCTGTTACATACTTTTGCACAAATCCATTATACCCTTTTTACCCATTTTCAATGGGTTAAGGGT
Source organism: Scaptomyza reducta (assembly GCA_035044485.1). Classification (NCBI taxonomy): domain Eukaryota; kingdom Metazoa; phylum Arthropoda; class Insecta; order Diptera; family Drosophilidae; genus Scaptomyza; species Scaptomyza reducta. Next base: position 39,469 of record JAWNNV010000477.1, read on the forward strand.
ATAAAAATTATACACAATTTGTATGTATACTTATCTTATCTGCACCACCAGAACTCCTCGCAGCCTCTAGTGGACTAATTCTGACGATTCGTTGCTGAGGCCCATCAAACGTTGAAGAACCATAAGTCGAGACGGGCGACATGCACAGCGTTGTCCTGTATCCGAGCCTTTCTTGGCCCAAAAGATGACTCCACGGCGGGTCCATACTGCGTGAAGAGCGTATTGGATAGTATTGAACCGCTGGCAATAATTATCCACACGATAACGCATCAATCTGCAAATAGAATAATAATTAGCTTTAGTTAATTGTTGTTAATTTTTTTTTTTGTATAAAAATATAAAAATATATAAATATATTTTTGTAACTCACCTTGTTCGCAACGCTTCGAAATACTTGCCTGACAACCAGTTTTTTTTGCTAATATATCGTATGGCGGACGGCCACATTAAAGTCCAAAGATGCTCTCCTGATGCCTCCAGACTTCTTCTTTATACGTAAGATGACATCTGGCAGAGTTAGCATTTAACCAATGAGCAATAATGAGAATGTAATACAGATAGAGACGAAACCCTCCACTGTTAAAAAAAAGTCCCAGCACTGCGGTTAAGCTTGTCTCGCCCCTTCTTCTTTGTGTTTGTTTATCGCTTGTGTGCTTATATTACTAAGCCTGCCTCAATATTTGAATTCGTTTTTGCTTTGATTACTCATGTTTTCTCGTATGTATTCGGCACTGTCTGCTTATGCTGAAAGCCTAATACACATTTCGAAGCATGAACTCCTATTACTTACTCCATACTTTATGACTTGGGTGTACTGAAATTGTTATATAATACGTAATATATAAAATTAATATTTTTTATACCCTTAACCCATTGAAAATGGGTAAAAAGGGTATAATGGATTTGTGCAAAAGTATGTAACAGGCAGAAGGAAGCATCTCCGACCCCATAAAGTATATATATTCTTGATCAGCATCAACAGCCGAGTCTTTATAGCCATGTCCGTCTGTCCGTCCGTATGTATGAACGCGTCGATCTCAGAGACTATAAGAGCTAGAGACTCCAGATTTCGTACACAAGCTCGCCTAATCCCTAGGCAGTACAAGTTTGTTTTAGATTTTCGATAACTCGTTCCGTTTCCGATATACACATGTAATCGATAACAACAAAATCTAAATTTAGAAAACATGATGCAGTTTGAAAGATTAGACTAAATAAAGACAATCTGTGAAAATTTTATTGAAATCGGCTGAGAAACACTGGAGATATGGAGTATTGAAATTAAGAAGGTATGCACTATACGCGTATACATACACACACTCACACATACTTGAAAGCACTGACTGTATGCGTAAAGTATCGGGTTAAGGGTATAGTCTAGTCGGGATTTCTCGACTAGAGCATTCTTACTTGTTTTATTCTATTTAAGTACAAAAAAAAAAAAAATTAGGTTCTTTAAATTTAAATTATTAATAATATAAATTAATATATATATATATATATATATATATATATATTATGTATATATTACGGCCCAAAGCCACATGCAGCAGGTAATTTGCAGACTTTTTGGTGTCGACAGAAAAAATTTTTATAATGCAAACAAATTATTTGCTTCTAATGAAATAAATAAATGATTAATAAATATAATATATTATTAATAATTTAAATTTAAATAACTTATTTTTATTGTTTACATTTTTAACTTAAATAGAAAGAAAAAATGAATTTCATATTATACGTATTATATATCAATTTCATCACACCCAAGTCACAAAGTATAGATAACTATAAAAGTTCATGCTTCGAAATATGTATATATATGAAAGACAGTTTCGAATACATAGGAGAAAACATCAGCAATCAAAGCAAAAACTAAATCAAATATAACAAGCACAAAGAAGAAGGGGCGAGACGAGCTTAACCGTACGTCTAGGACTTTTTTTTCAATATTGGAGGGGTACTCTTTTTTCCTCTCTATCTATTACATTCTCATTGATTGATGCATGTATGTATGCTTAGTCAGTTTGCATATAAATATTTACAGTTATTGTCTGATGCGGTATTTTTACTTTTGCCAATAGTTGGACCATGTTGTCCATATGCCAGTCAAATAGCTCAAACGACCATGTTGGGGTTAATTACCTGGTAGTTGGGACACAATTATATATTATCCGGCTAGAATGACCATGTTGGAGTTAGTTACCTGGTAGTTGGGACACAATTATATATTATCCGGCTCGAAGGAACGGCTTGTTCACTTTATTTAGTTGTCCACATCAAAACTCCATACCTTTGCAATTTTGTAGGTCTAACAATTTGTGAATTTTTGCAAGCCATGACTGCTCGTATTATGTGCATCATTCATCATCAGAAACTCTACTGTGGCCCCTGCAGCCTGCAGAGACACCAGGAATGCATCTTGGACTTCTTAATAGCCATAAGCTACAGCATCTAGTTTCACTTCCAGCCTTATGAACTATTGCACTTGGGACGGGAAGCTTGCTGGGGCCTTCTTTCCCGCTTGCTGCTGCTGTTGTTGTTGCTCGGCCTGTTCCTCTCGCAGCTTTTGCGTATAGCTAACCAGGTGCATCTCAGCCGGGTTAATGTGATTCAGCCGGCTATAGAGAGGCATCCTTGGACTATCTTGTTTTGATTATTGTTGATGTTGCTGCTGCCTTTAGTGATTTTTAGGCGTCTTTGACGTTTTCGCATCTGAGCGTGCTTCTGCTGCTGCTGTCGTTGTTGATGTTGGTGCTGTGGTTGGTGCTTAGCTCCTCAGTGATCAATGAGCACTGCGTGGAGTGGTGAAGGTGGCGTAAGATGACCCTATAGCCTTTCTTGTTGCATGGCTGGTAGCTGTGTGACTGGATGCCTTCCTCCGCCATGAAATCTGGCACAGAGATATGCGGAGCCCACTGTTGAGGAATGTTTTGTGGAAAACTTGCCAACACTAGGGTTATTATTTATTTTATTAATAAAGGGCTTGATGTCAGGGCCCACGTCCCATGGTAAAGCGTGGGGACCTGAAGGTTTCCTTAAGGATCTATTTGTTTTTCCTGCTTTTCTTGTAGCTACTTTTTAAGATGTTGATGTTTTATTGCTATTGCTTGGCTTGAGCCTTAGAGCTGGAAGGCTCATTGTCATTATCGTCATTTTTTATCCTTTTCCTATTTGCACATCCACTATTGAAATCTGGTGTGGCACTTTGAAGCAGCTGCACACTATCGTCATCATCATCCTCCACCATTGCCTCATCCGACTTCACCTCTATGCATTTGAGTTTTTCAGGAGAGCGGGGCATCAAGAAATGCTTCAGAAGGGGAAAGGAGCACAGAATTGGGCAGTAAATTTATTACTAGTATTCGGGACCGGCTGCGCCCCAGAATCGTTTAATTTAGGAAGCAAACATTTCTTGCTAGCAAGAGTATTTGCTAGCATCGCCTTTTTAATTATTTGCTTCTCTTCCTCGTTAATTGGGCTGCGCTCTACTAGCAGCTTGTTTCTTCGCTGTACATTTTGTTGTTGTTTCTGCTGCTGCTCGTGTTGAGCCAGGTCAGTTACATATTTGGAAATTGTCGTCATATTGGTGTTTGTGTTGCTAACTGTGGGCACGCAGTTCTCTTTATTACATTCGCTGCATTTTGGCGGAAAATTTATTGAAGCGCAATCGTCTCTTTGTAAGCGGATATTTTAGAGGAATTTATTGTGATGGGGGAAATGAAGTGAGAGCCGTGGCTTGAGTGTTATTGTGTGTCTTAGCGCTATTCTTACCACCAATACTTGCGAATTTTGGCGACGAATTTGACGCCTCCATCTCGATTATGGTGGGCGACGCTCAAGTTTTAGTACCGTCGTCTGGATGGGGCTGGATCTGGGCGAGGTCATGGTCATCCACTGAGTCAAACCATGACTCGTGAACTGACGCGTCCAGTTTCCCATTCCCACCGTAGGCCCGTGTGGGTGATAAAAAATCTACTCACCCACTCTATTTATAATTGATTCATAGTCCATATCTTCACGCTCCAGGCACTGGAGAGCCAATGCTTCCCATCTTGCACACTCCAGGGCATCCATCTCCCGCCCATCCGACCGAGGGGCGCACCGTGTAGAGTGCGGTTACGAAGATCGCGAGCATATAGACAAGTGCCAAAAGACTAGTTTTTTAAGAGAGCAAGTAGGAGTTGCACTATGTATTAAATAGGAATATATATTATATGTTGCACATAAGATCCGAAAAGGGTTATGGATAGTTAGAGTAACAAGTTTGAAGCGCTATAGGTACAAAATTTCTAGTGTTTCTAATAGGTACTGCAAAGTTAATTTGCTTGATTAGTACTGGAGAATCAATTTCACCATTTATTAATTTGTGGAAAAAGGTTATTTCAAGCATTGTTCTACGATTAGAAAGAGAGGGAAGATTTATTAGTAACAGTCTACTATGATAGGAAGGTAAGTTAAAGTAATTATTTCAATTAAGACCCCGAAGTGCAAAGAGCAGGAATTGTTTATGCACTGATTCTATTCTATCCTGATGAATCCAGTATTTGGGTTACCATATACAAGATCCATATTCGAGGATAGGTCGTACAAGAGACATATACAGAGTTTTAGTTATATAGGGGAAACCAAAGGCACTTGACGCTCGATTTGTTATTGAAGATATATGCTTGTCAAACTTAATTTTGGGGTCCATTAAGACACCGAAATCTTCAACCCATCCAATCCGATCAAGTGGTTGGTTATCCAGAATATATGTATTAAACAAGTAAGAAGGCTCTAGTCGAGAAATCCCGACTAGACTATACCCTTAACCCGATACTTTACGCATACAGACAGTGCTTGCAAGTATGTGTGAGTGTATGTATGTATACGCGTATAGTGCATACTTTCTTAACTTCAATACTCAATATCTCCAGTGTTTTTCAACCGATTTCAATAAGATTTTCACAGATTGTCATTATTTAGTCTAATCTTTCAAACTGCATCAAAAAGTTTTCCAAATTCAAGATTTTGTTGTTATCGATTACATGTGTATATCGGAAATGGGAAGACTTATCGAAAATTTAAAACAAACTTGTACTGCGTAGGGATTAGGCGAGCTTATGTACCAAATCTGGAGTCTCTAGCTCTTATAGTCTCTGAGATCGACGCGTTCATACATACGGACGGACAGACGGACAGACGGACGGACGGACAGACGGACATGGCTATATCGACTCGGCTGTTGATGCTGATCAAGAATATATATACTTTATGGGGTCGGAGATGCTTCCTTCTGCCTGTTACATACTTTTGCACAAATCCATTATACCCTTTTTACCCATTTTCAATGGGTTAAGGGTATAAAAAATGGAAAGAAACAAATTTAAGTGAGCGTTTCATGTACATTATACGAAACTCACGCGGCTTTAAAAAAAAAAACAAAACAAAAACGAATAACAACAACATATAAAACGCAAGCAAAATAGGAGCCTAGCATCAAATGCTACAATTTCTGGCCGAAGCAGTGAAGACAGCAGTTCACACACATCAGGAGTGGCCAAGGCAGATGCAGGAGACAAACAGACGAGGATCAGCAAACCCGTTGATGGGAGTATCAAGTTTGTGTCGGTAGAAATAGCGCCCCCCAAAATAAGTGAACACCAGCGCTTGCGCAACAGCCATACAGCAGCCGTCACAGGCACAGTGGGCCGCGCCCGATGGCCGAAATGCCCTAAGCAGGCATAGCGAATTAATTCATTTGGCAATTTATATCCGCCCCTAGTTTTTTAATTTATTATCATTTAATTTATTTATCATTTAATTTATTATCATTTAATTTATTTAGTTAGCCATTCCTTCTACGTTTTTGTGTATTGTGTATATGTTCTGTGTTTATTAGTTCGTGTTCCTTTTTTTTTTTATTTAAATACTTTATTCATTCTTTTTTTATACCCTTAACCCATTGAAAATGGGTAAAAAGGGTATAATGGATTTGTGCAAAAGTATGTAACAGGGAGAAGGAAGCATCTCCGACCCCATAAAGTATATATATTCTTGATCAGCATCAACAGCCGAGTCGATATGGCCATGTCCGTCTGTCCGTCCGTCCGTCTGTCCGTCCGTCCGTCCGTCCGTCCGTATGTATGAACGCGTCGATCTCAGAGTTTATAAGAGCTAGAGACTGCAGATTTGGTACATAAGCGCGTCTAATCCCTAGGCAGTACAAGTTTGTTTTAAATTTTCGATAACTCTTCCCGTTTTTGATATACACATGTAATCGATAACAACAAAATCTTCAATTTGGAAAACTTTTTGATGCAGTTTCAAAGATTAGACTAAATAATGACAATCTGTGAAAATTTTATTGGAATCGGTTGAGAAACACTGGAGATATAGATTATTGAAATTAAGAAGATATGCACTATACGCGTATACATACACACACTCACACATACTTGCAAGCACTGACTGTATGCGTAAAGTATAGGGTTAAGGGTATAGTCTAGTCGGGATTTCTCGACTAGAGCCTTCTTACTTGTTTTGATTTATATAAAGTAAATTTAATTTAAACAAGTAAGAAGGCTCTTATGTGAGTATGTGTGAGTGTGTGTATGTATACGCGTATAGTGCATATCTTCTTAATTTCAATAATCCATATCTCCGGTCTTTCTCAACCGATTTCAATAAAATTTTCACAGATTGTCATTATTTAAACTGCATCAAAAAGTTTTCCAAATTCAAGATTTTGTTGTTATCGATCACATGTGTATATCGAAAACGGAAAGAGTTATCGAAAATTTAAAACAAACTTGTACTGCCTAGGGATTAGGCGAGCTTATGTACCAAATCTGGAGTCTCTCGCTCTTATAGTCTCTGAGATCGACGCGTTCATACATACGGACGGACAGACGGACGGACGGACAGACGGACGGACGGACAGACGGACGGACGGACAGACGGACATGGCAATATCGACTCGGCTGTTGATGCTGATCAAGAATATATATACTTTATGGGGTCGGAGATGCTTCCTTCTGCCTGTTACATACTTTTGCACAAATCCATTATACCCTTTTTACCCATTTTCAATGGGTTAAGGGTATACAAAGGGCATTCGTCTATAAAAAGAGATAACTTTACATTTACTGCAATTGAGATGCAATAAATTTACTCTGCGCCAAGTTTGAAAGTTGTCTAAGTCGTTTTGCAGATTTTGACCAGAAAGAAGAGTTGCAGCCGACATGCATAATTTTACATCATCGGCATACATCAGCACCCGAGAGTGATTTATTACGGACTGAAGGTCGTTTATGAATAGAGTAAATAATAACGGTCCAAGGTGACTTCCTTGTGGAACACCAGAAGTGACCTGAACCGCTTTGGAAGCTGAGTCATTAAAATAGACTCTCTGAGTTCGAAAAGTTAAATAATCTTTAATCCAAAGAATGAGGAAAGCCCATAAGTTTAAGTTTATAAATTAAGAGGAAGTGATTTACAGAGTCGAAAGCCTTACTGAAATCAGTGTAAATAACATCAGTTTGCATTTTATTTTCAAAGCCTTTAATAACAAATGATGTGAATTCTAGCAAGTTAGTAGTGGTAGATCTTTGTTTCATGAATACGTGCTGGCACGGTTAAATCATATGACGCCCTTCACGCAGTGTGGTCGCGCCTTGGTGTGCATTTTTGTTCCATTTCAGCAGTCATCAGAGTGTGTAACGCTCCATCGTCATAGCTGGACATCTATGAGTCATTGCAGCATATTGTAGTTGCCATCCGCCACGCAATACCCAATACACCACGCCGCCTGCCATGCAACGTGGAGCCTCCGTTGGATGGGATTATACACATTAAATGGACCGAAATGCTATCAAAATTTGAAGGAATGGGAGCTAGGTGCTCGACCTTCCTACCAGCATCATCTTTCCGGAATTAATCTGGCCAGTGTAGTGAAAACCTTCCAAATTGCAACTTTTTGTATTTTATTACAGACTATTGCTTTTTTTGGGTGGTAGATGTGGATTGAAGGAAAGCCTGCCACGCAACGTGGGCCCTCCGTTAGATGGAATTGTCGGAATAAAGTGGAGTCTAATTTGCAGGAATGGGAGCTATGTGCTCGACCATCCTGCCAGCGTCATCTCTCGGGAATTGATTGGTCAGCAAACAAACGGTAAGTACCTCCCAAATTTAAATTATATGAGCATCTTCAGCATCTAAATGTCGTCAGTCGGATTTATGTGGCCATAATGTCAAACATCATGCTGCCGAAATCTGCCCACAACTCGATTAGACGAACAAGGTAAGCATAAAAATTTATATTAATAATCAGTTTATTTGCAGGTTTGAGGATGTTTTTTGCGATAGAAACAAAGTAAGTAAATTGTGCATTATTTTCTATTTTTAATTCATATTTTATTCTTTCTTTTTACACCCTTAACCCATTGAAAATGGGTAAAAAGGGTATAATGGATTTGTGCAAAAGTATGTAACAGGCAGAAGGAAGCATCTCCGACCCCATAAAGTATATATATTCTTGATCAGCATCAACAGCCGAGTCGATATTGCCATGTCCGTCTGTCCGTCCGTCCGTCTGTCCGTCCGTCCGTCCGTCTGTATGAACGCGTCGATCTCAGAGACTATAAGAGCGAGAGACTCCAGATTTGGTACATAAGCTCGCCTAATCCCTAGGCAGTACAAGTTTGTTTTAAATTTTCGATAACTCTTTCCGTTTCCGATATACACATGTGATCGATAACAACAAAATCTTGAATTTGGAAAATATTTTGATGCAGTTTGGAATATTAGACTAAATAATGACAATCTGTGAAAATTTTATTGAAATCTTTTTTTTTAAGTGAACATAATCCGCGAGGCAGACGACGGAAACATTTTTTTTTTTTTTTGTTTGCAATAAACACTCACTGAAAACAAAATGTTGTTGGAAGCGGTATCGAGCCAAGCACTCGGACAAATCCGTCAGGATTCCCACCTTCGGTTGAGAAACGAAAGGACTGGGAGCCTTCATAGTAAGGATAGACTTCATAAAGGAACTCTTCCCAACCTCTGACGCAAGGCAAATATAAATATTGTATAGCGCAGATGCAGCTACACGGAGAAACAATGAGAACATCAATACGATACTTACCAGGAGATATTCAAAATAAAAACCCTTAAAGAATTAAATTTATAGTCTTTATACTGTTGTCTTGGGGACATACAAAAATCAGACAAGATAATACGTGATACTCCTATGCGATATCGCCAAACTCAATCTCGTGCTTTGCAAGCAAATAATACATACAAGTGCTTGCACAAGCCTTGAAAATCACTTTCTAAAGTTTCGTCCGTTAGTGATTTAACTCGATAAATAAATTCGTCTACGGTTAAGCCTTGCTCAGTTTCCTCAAAAGTTAAGTTCCACTTTTGCATAATATTAGCAATTTGACTGCAGTATATACAAATGGCTCTCTCGATACATAATTGGATCGAGATACGTTTGGTCTCCTTCGCCTTTTAGAATTGGATTGTGCAGCAGCAGGATTTGAACTATTACTACTGTTCCGATCATAGCCTTGCAGGTTATGACTCTGTGCTGTTTCTTCATTTAGAGATGATTTCAAGGTGTGCCTAGCATGGTTCTGTATCCGTTAATACTCGAAAATACACTAAACAGTTTTGTACTGCATCAGTACTTGGCAGTCGACAATTTATTGTTAACATTTCTTCCAAAAAATTGTATTAATTTTACCCTGTTATCACATTTTTATACCCTTAATAATTAATAATAATAATTAATATAATTCTTTATATCAAAAACACGTCTTAACAGATTGGTGTCCAAAATGGAACTCTACTTAAGCTAGTGCCTTAAGTGATAAAGAAACCTCGCACTGATCTGTTTTATTACTTTGTCCATCTTATTTATGTTGGGTCATTTTTTGCTATATTTTACTTTTTCTTACTTTAGCATTACTTATTATTTATTATGCGTGTTTCTAGGCTATAATCTTATTTATTATTTTATGCGATTGGCTCCTATGTGCGAGATGGTATTACTTATAGTGAGTGTGTATGGGGTATTGCCATGCTGTATGTGTGGACTTAAGATAAGCGTGAGTGTGATATGAAGAAAAATGCCAGTGAACAGGAGGAAGAAGAAAATCACTGCTGTGTCCAGATCTTGGAATAGAAGAGGAGTCCTAACCATGGATGACCTGGAGTACTGTCGCCGGTATGCACTGATTGAGGATTGGGAGTACATTGAGCATCTGGATAAAACAATCGTAAACGGGGGTAAGTGCATAAACCTTTTATCAGATATGCCCACCCGTCCTACCTCCTCCATGAATGGCATCCAGCTTCACACTTCCAGCCGCGTTGTGAGAAGGGCTCATGGGTTGACATACTCCAATTACATCACGCCGTGTATTTATATAACCGAGGTGTTGAAAACTCTACGCTTCTCGGTTTCATTCACTTAAAAACAGTTACACCGGAAGACCACTGAACTTGTTTGACGAAGAGGTGCAGCCCGTTGGAGGATGGTAAGCAAATGAAATGTGAAGACCCCTCGACGTCATGCACAAAGCCAAGGCATGAGGAGCCCAAGTGCGCCAACTTCGGGGACAACCACGTTCCTGGAATAAGGGGTGCCCCGCATATAAAAAGGCAAGAGCCCAAATTAGAGGCAATATAGCGATCGGCGGTATAAAGAAGATGCAGCATCAGCAAATGCAGCAGCAGCCTCATCATCAAAATCAACACCAATAGCAACGCCACCAAAATTATCAGCAGTAACAAGTATACACAGATACAGATACAGATAGTGGATCCGGTACGGTTGGCTTGACAGCAGCGTCCGCAACAGCAACATCAGCATCAACAGTGTATCCGCAGCAGCAAGAAGCTGTAGAAACCGCCAAAACTCCTAAAAACTTAAAAACGCATCAACAAGAACAACAGTCAATACAAACCGGTTGAACCACATCAACCCGGCAGAAGAGCACCTTTTAAGCTTCATGCAGAAGCTGAGAGAGGAGCAGTTTGAGCAGCAGCAGCATCAACATGTCATCGTCCTCAGCCAATGACTGTTGCTACATGTAAATACAATACAAAACAAATTAAGTAATACAAACAACTATGACTACGGCGGTCAATCGGTCATGAACTGATCCATGATGACCCCATAAACCTGCAACTAAAACAAATTAGTGACAGCAAATTTGAAAATGAATATCCACATATACGCTTACCTTGTTTATTGCTCCATATTCCCACTGCTGTTTCCTCAAACCTACAAATAAGAAGAAAAAGAAAAGAAGAATAAAATATATGAATTCAAATTGAAATAGTTACATTTACACTTACATTACATTACACAAAAAAATCAGAATATGAATCTAAAACAATTTATATACACTTATATACTTATCTTGTATATTTTTTATATTCCCTCTGTCCAAGCGGTGATATAAAAAACAAAATTGCAATTTGTAACGTACGTCCGGGCAGCGACGGCTCAATGCGGAAATTAACCATCCAACGGAAAGTTCATGTTGCGTGGAAGGCGGCATGTCATGGCTTCCACATGTCAAACTTACCCCACACTGGCAAGATTCGCGGCGATCAGGGTGTCTCCAGCGATGACTTCCTAGGATGACTCTAGCGATGACTCCAACAACAACTCCAGCGATGACTCCTAAAAACCTCCAAATAAAGCAACAATTAGTATACATTTTAAAAAAATTATACACAATTTGTATGTATACTTATCTTCTGCACCACCAGAACTCCTCGCAGCCTCTAGTGGACTAATTCTGACGATTCGTTGCTGAGGCCCATCAAACGTTGAAGAACCATAAGTCTAGACGGGCGACATGCACAGCGTTGTCCTGTATCCGAGCCTTTCTTGGCTCAAAAGATGACTCCACGGCGGGTCCATACTGCGTGAAGAGCGTATTGGATAGTATTGAACCGCTGGCAATAATTATCCACACGATAACGCATCAATCTGCAAATAGAATAATAATTAGCTTTAGTTAATTGTTGTTAATTTTTTTTTTTGTATAAAAATATAAAAATATATAAATATATTTTTGTAACTCACCTTGTTCGCAACGCTTCGAAATACTTACCTGACAACCAGTTTTTTTTGCTAATATATCGTATGGCGGACGGCCACATTAAAGTCCAAAGATGCTCTCCTGATGCCTCCAGACTTCTTCTTTATACGTAAGATGACATCTGGCAGAGTTAGCATTTAACCAATGAGCAATAATGAGAATGTAATACAGATAGAGACGAAACCCTCCACTGTTAAAAAAAAGTCCCAGCATTGCGGTTAAGCTCGTCTCGCCCCTTCTTCTTTGTTTGTTTATCGCTTGTGTGCTTATATTACTAAGCCTGCCTCAATATTTGAATTCGTTTTTGCTTTGATTACTCATGTTTTCTCGTATGTGTTCGGCACTGTCTGCTAATGCTGAAAGCCTAATACACATTTCGAAGCATGAACTCCTATTACTTACTCCATACTTTATGACTTGGGTGTACTGAAATTGTTATATAATACGTAATATATAAAATTAATATTTTTTATACCCTTAACCCATTGAAAATGGGTAAAAAGGGTATAATGGATTTGTGCAAAAGTATGTAACAGGCAGAAGGAAGCATCTCCGACCCCATAAAGTATATATATTCTTGATCAGCATCAACAGCCGAGTCGATATAGCCATGTCCGTCTGTCCGTCTGTCCGTCCGTATGTATGAACGCGTCGATCTCAGAGACTATAAGAGCTAGAGACTCCAGATTTAGTACACAAGCTCGCCTAATCCCTAGGCAGTACAAGTTTGTTTTAGATTTTCGATAACTCGTTCCGTTTCCGATATACACATGTAATCGATAACAACAAAATCTAAATTTAGAAAACATGATGCAGTTTGAAAGATTAGACTAAATAAAGACAATCTGTGAAAATTTTATTGAAATCGGCTGAGAAACACTGGAGATATGGAGTATTGAAATTAAGAAGGTATGCACTATACGCGTATACATACACACACTCACACATACTTGAAAGCACTGACTGTATGCGTAAAGTATCGGGTTAAGGGTATAGTCTAGTCGGGATTTCTCGACTAGAGCATTCTTACTTGTTTTATTCTATTTAAGTACAAAAAAAAAAAAAATTAGGTTCTTTAAATTTAAATTATTAATAATATAAATTAATATATATATATATATATATATATATATTATGTATATATTACGGCCCAAAGCCACATGCAGCAGGTAATTTGCAGACTTTTTGGTGTCGACAGAAAAAATTTTTATAATGCAAACAAATTATTTGCTTCTAATGAAATAAATAAATGATTAATAAATATAATATATTATTAATAATTTAAATTTAAATAACTTATTTTTATTGTTTACATTTTTAACTTAAATAGAAAGAAAAAATGAATTTCATATTATACGTATTATATATCAATTTCATCACACCCAAGTCACAAAGTATAGATAACTATAAAAGTTCATGCTTCGAAATATGTATATATATGAGCATATATATCAGCAATCAAAGCAAAAACTAAATCAAATATGACAAGCACAAAGAAGAAGGGGCGAGACGAGCTTAACCGTACGTCTAGGACTTTTTTTTCAATATTGGAGGGGTACTCTTTTTTCCTCTCTATCTATTACATTCTCATTGATTGATGCATGTATGTATGCTTAGTCAGTTTGCATATAAATATTTACAGTTATTGTCTGATGCGGTATTTTTACTTTTGCCAATAGTTGGACCATGTTGTCCATATGCCAGTCAAATAGCTCAAACGACCATGTTGGGGTTAATTACCTGGTAGTTGGGACACAATTATATATTATCCGGATAGAATGACCATGTTGGAGTTAGTTACCTGGTAGTTGGGACACAATTATATATTATCCGGCTCGAAGGAACGGCTTGTTCACTTTATTTAGTTGTCCACATCAAAACTCCATACCTTTGCAATTTTGTAGGTCTAACAATTTGTGAATTTTTGCAAGCCATCACTGCTCGTATTATGTGCATCATTCATCATCAGAAACTCTACTGTGGCCCCTGCAGCCTGCAGAGACACCAGGAATGCATCTTGGACTTCTTAATAGCCATAAGCTACAGCATCTAGTTTCACTTCCAGCCTTATGAACTATTGCACTTGGGACGGGAAGCTTGCTGGGGCCTTCTTTCCCGCTTGCTGCTGCTGTTGTTGTTGCTCGGCCTGTTCCTCTCGCAGCTTTTGCGTATAGCTAACCAGGTGCATCTCAGCCGGGTTAATGTGATTCAGCCGGCTATAGAGAGGCATCCTTGCACTATCTTGTTTTGATTATTGTTGATGTTGCTGCTGCCTTTAGTGATTTTTAGGCGTCTTTGACGTTTTCGCATCTGAGCGTGCTTCTGCTGCTGCTGTCGTTGTTGATGTTGGTGCTGTGGTTGGTGCTTAGCTCCTCAGTGATCAATGAGCACTGCGTGGAGTGGTGAAGGTGGCGTAAGATGACCCTATAGCCTTTCTTGTTGCATGGCTGGTAGCTGTGTGACTGGATGCCTTCCTCCGCCATGAAATCTGGCACAGAGATATGCGGAGCCCACTGTTGAGGAATGTTTTGTGGAAAACTTGCCAACACTAGGGTTATTATTTATTTTATTAATAAAGGGCTTGATGTCAGGGCCCACGTCCCATGGTAAAGCGTGGGGACCTGAAGGTTTCCTTAAGGATCTATTTGTTTTTCCTGCTTTTCTTGTAGCTACTTTTTAAGATGTTGATGTTTTATTGCTATTGCTTGGCTTGAGCCTTAGAGCTGGAAGGCTCATTGTCATTATCGTCATTTTTTATCCTTTTCCTATTTGCACATCCACTATTGAAATCTGGTGTGGCACTTTGAAGCAGCTGCACACTATCGTCATCATCATCCTCCACCATTGCCTCATCCGACTTCACCTCTATGCATTTGAGTTTTTCAGGAGAGCGGGGCATCAAGAAATGCTTCAGAAGGGGAAAGGAGCACAGAATTGGGCAGTAAATTTATTACTAGTATTCGGGACCGGCTGCGCCCCAGAATCGTTTAATTTAGGAAGCAAACATTTCTTGCTAGCAAGAGTATTTGCTAGCATCGCCTTTTTAATTATTTGCTTCTCTTCCTCGTTAATTGGGCTGCGCTCTACTAGCAGCTTGTTTCTTCGCTGTACATTTTGTTGTTGTTTCTGCTGCTGCTCGTGTTGAGCCAGGTCAGTTACATATTTGGAAATTGTCGTCATATTGGTGTTTGTGTTGCTAACTGTGGGCACGCAGTTCTCTTTATTACATTCGCTGCATTTTGGGCGGAAAATTTATTGAAGCGCAATCGTCTCTTTGTAAGCGGATATTTTAGAGGAATTTATTGTGATGGGGGAAATGAAGTGAGAGCCGTGGCTTGAGTGTTATTGTGTGTCTTAGCGCTATTCTTACCAGCAATACTTGCGAATTTTGGCGACGAATTTGACGCCTCCATCTCGATTATGGTGGGCGACGCTCAAGTTTTAGTACCGTCGTCTGGATGGGGCTGGATCTGGGCGAGGTCATGGTCATCCACGAGTCAAACCATGACTCGTGAACTGACGCGTCCAGTTTCCCATTCCCACCGTAGGCCCGTGTGGGTGATAAAAAATCTACTCACCCACTCTATTTATAATTGATTCATAGTCCATATCTTCACGCTCCAGGCACTGGAGAGCCAATGCTTCCCATCTTGCACACTCCAGGGCATCCATCTCCCGCCCATCCGACCGAGGGGCGCACCGTGTAGAGTGCGGTTACGAAGATCGCGAGCATATAGACAAGTGCCAAAAGACTAGTTTTTTAAGAGAGCAAGTAGGAGTTGCACTATGTATTAAATAGGAATATATATTATATGTTGCACATAAGATCCGAAAAGGGTTATGGATAGTTAGAGTAACAAGTTTGAAGCGCTATAGGTACAAAATTTCTAGTGTTTCTAATAGGTACTGCAAAGTTAATTTGCTTGATTAGTACTGGAGAATCAATTTCACCATTTATTAATTTGTGGAAAAAGGTTATTTCAAGCATTGTTCTACGATTAGAAAGAGGGAAAGATTTATTAGTAACAGTCTACTATGATAGGAAGGTAAGTTAAAGTAATTATTTCAATTAAGACCCCGAAGTGCAAAGAGCAGGAATTGTTTATGCACTTATTCTATTCTATCCTGATGAATCCAGTATTTGGGTTACCATATACAAGATCCATATTCGAGGATAGGTCGTACAAGAGACATATACAGAGTTTTAGTTATATAGGGGAAACCAAAGGCACTTGACGCTCGATTTGTTATTGAAGATATATGCTTGTCAAACTTAATTTTGGGGTCCATTAAGACACCGAAATCTTCAACCCAT